>CAUYRH010118191.1:0-10718 GCA_963574655.1 Perodicticus potto
TTTAGGTGTTACTTATAAAATATTAATAGTGAAATTTATTTTATTTAGAATGATAAGGATTCAATTTTAATTGTCAATTGAATGCCTGTCACAGAGTAAACAGTCAATGTTTTGAAACTATTATTATAAAATGTTGAGGAACTTAGTTCTTATACCAGTGATAATTCACAGATTTTGCTAGATGGACTATCAAGGATATGATATACTGCAAAAATGAAGGATGACAAGCAATGCAAGTATTTCTGAGTTTATAATTTGCACTTATAACTTCCTCTGCATTAAGTACACAGATATTTTCAGAAACACATATGCTGATGTCTTTTAATGAGATTGCAGAATAAATGTGCTACAATGTCTATCTCATATCAGTGTATCTGAGGTTGTCCTACATCACTGCTTCTTCACATACACGTTAGAGGGATGCATAGACTTTCACACCATGAGTGCACCAAAGCTTAATATTTTTTTCTCTTTTGATGGACATTAAGTTTGATTCAAAAATTTGTTTTGTACTAATCAGAACTTATATTCTCATTTATGCATATACACTAGTTGTGCTGCAAAAGAAATGCGTGGTTAACTTTACAGACTTAAAAATGTGGATAAAAACAGACAAACCTCCAAAACACATTATTCATCAATTCACAACAGACTATTGTAGGAGAATGTTTCATGCATTCTCCAAATCAAGATACTGACAATCTTTTAAATGTTTGCCAACCTGGAAGAGGGAGCGAAGTTTTGTTTTTCCTATTTCCACACCCCTAGGTACTAACAAAGATGTTCATTCTACATGTTAACTAATAATGTATGCTTGTCTTTCCTGTGTCTGTATGTGTTTACATATGTGCATACGTGTCACAACATTTTTTCAGAATTTGTATATAATTTATCTACTAATTTTATTATCTTATTAGTTTTAAGAGCTATTTGGTTATATATGCTGAAAATAGTATTGATCTAGTCTGTCACTTGCCTTTTTTCACTTGATTTATTGTACCACATATTTTTACCAAAATTATATGTACTTAAATGTGTGGTCTTTCCTTTATGAATCACAAAATTTTCTCTATGGTTTGTAACTCTATTATGATTTTAAAATATTATCCTGATTTTTTAAATAATTATTTAACAATATTTTTAAAAATCTACATGAGAAATACCTTTTGTTACATTTGATTATAATAGTAAGTAAGGACTTTTGAAAAATGGATGCCAAGTAAGCCTGCAAATATTTACTAAATTTCCTGCCTTCTTCTACATTTGAAATATCAAATATTCTCTATATTTCAAATTTTAAATATCCATAATTCAGTTTTATTATTTGTGTCTATTTTTGGATTATCTATTTTCTTCATTGATATATCTTTATTCCATAAGCCATTACCATTGTGATTAATTTACTGAACTTTGATATCATGTAGTACAAATAATTACTATATTTCAAAATAGTTTGCTAATTTTGTTTTACAGTAGAAAATTTTAAATCACAGAAAAGTCATAGCACAGTGCTGAAAATATTTACGCTTCAAAAATAATTAAATAAGCTGGCACAGTAACACACACCTTAGGCAAAACTGCTCAAGAGGGTCAGGCAAGAAAATCACTTGAGCCCAGGAATTTGAGGCTACAGTGTGTTGCTATGATTGCATCTGAGAATAGATGCTATACTCCAACCTGGACAATATAGCCAGACCCCATCTGTAAAAAGAAAAAAATATATAAAGATGAACTACATTAATGTTTATTTCACTCCCACACAAAAAAATCCTATTTAAAAATCTCTGTCCTACTGTGAATAATACTTTAATAATCAATAAATCAGAACTGATTTATTTGCATCTGGAAGTACACAATCATTTGCTTTGTGATTTTCATTATCCAAATGCAATGAAAACTATTATGAGAAGTATCCACTTTTTTTTTTCCAGGAGTATTTTGCAACCAGAAAATACAGAGGTGCTTTTCTTTGTTTTTTTAAAGAAAGGTTTATCCTAATTGTATGTTGGGAAGATCATATACAAAAACTCTGCCATAACAAGGTATATGTCAACCTTTTGGGAAGAAATGTTGCTGGGGTTATTAAATTATATTCAATTAATCGTATTTCTGGTTGAGTTATATTTATTTTATACTTGCTAAAGTAAGATTGTGTAAAATTTCATTTGTGCCTTAAGTCATACGTGAATTCACTTTGAGGCACAGATAGAAGTATTGTTTCTGACATTGGAATCAGCAAAGGGTAACAGACAATAACATGGCTGATTACAAAAGTAGAAGATGTAAATTCTGCCACATTTCTATGCATTAAAAGCCTCAGAATCCCTGAATTTTAATATAAAATACAATGAAGTGTATCAAATGAGATTCTCCTATCTTGCCTAGTAATAATGTGGTTAAATCTCAATGTGAACACTTTAAAGGGCAAAAAAAAATGGCTTTAAAAAACCTTTGCCTCACTAAGTTTCCAGAATATCTCATTTTACTTCAAAATCTCATAGAACTTTTCTACACTTTCTTCCATGACTGACTTTGACAATATTAGTGTCTTGGTTGTCACCTCACCTAAAGAACCAAAGGCAAGAATAGCGAATGATTTGATGGTAAGATATAATCTGGTAATTGGATGTTATGAAACTAAAGATGCAGAAGTACATTTGGAGAAAATGAATGATCATGTATTTCTACGATGACAGGGTGTCTGCTTAGCTGTGCCCTATTCACTGTGACAAGCAGTAGTGGCACTCAAATAGCAGAAGCTTTTAAAAATACAAAAACGTAGCCTATCACCTGCCTCTGAAGGGAACTCAACTTAAAAATGAAGCTCCAATTTCTCTAATAAATGGAAAGATTCAGATGTTATTGTGCCTGGGAGACCTAGCTTGATTAAGACATAAAATTTCAACAGACAGTTTTAAACAGTAGGAAAGGGGGCAGAGTATCCTTGTTTTTCTCTCAAGCATTCAAACTATTGTCCTCTATAATTCCACCATACATCAAAAATGTATAAAGTCGTTATTTTATTTTTATAATCAAAGGAAAAGAAAAAAAAACACAAAGTAGTAGCATGACCTTCAAGGACAGAATTTTTGCCTTAATTTTCTTGTTCCAATGCCTACACCCTAGGTGACTTCGGATGTGCTCCTAAAACCTCTCTGGACCTAATTTTTGCCTTATTATAATGAGAAAATAAGAATACATCTCTCATAGGCTTGTATAGTAATTGTTTCCTTATATTCATGAAGAACTTGGGGGAAGTAATTTTTTGTGATGTAGGTAGATATTAGCGCAGTTTAATTTTCAGGAAACATGATATTCTTTTTGTTATTCAACATTCATATTGCTGTTACGTGGACAGAACATCATAGGATAAGGAAAAGAGTTATAAAATGGAATAAGTTGTGTAGTACTTGAGGTTATCCATACTTTAAAAGTTGATGTTTTGGGCCAAGGTACTATCAGGAAAGATGAGGATTATTTTGTAGATAGAGTCAACAGACTTTCCTGCAAGATGGGGAGTTACAGGACAGTTATTTTCCAGTTGAGAGAGGCCAGTTCTATGTTTATCTGCATGGGATATTTGTGTATGTGGTTTTCACATTTGGCAAAGATGCAGACAACTAACAGAATAATTTCAGTTAGTTAACTGAATGGATGCTTTATAATGTGCTTTTAATAGTCTGAAATTCCCTGGGAACAGCAAGGCCTGAGTGTCTGCATTGGTGGCTTTCACCTGACTGATTGGCGAGACAGCCTACCTTAGCTGTATGACCAAAGACAAAAAGGACCCTGCCTTGAACGCTTTTCAAAGTAAAATTTTTAAAACAACTCTTGGCAGCTTGATCTAGAGAAAATGTATGTCCTATGAGAATAAGAAAAGTGCTAGGAAGTTTGTGCCTAGATACCCTTCAGACCCCCCAGTGTTTACCTATAGTCTCTCTGACATCATTAAAAGGCTTAGGGGCTATGAACTGGGGATTCTTGTCAGCGCTTTAAATCTCCAGACCTCATAAATCAGTAGTTCTCAACCTTCCTAATGCCGTGGCCCTTTAATACAGTTTCTGTGGGTCACGACCCACAGGTTGAGAACCGCTGTGACTTAAATCTTTGTAATGGGATTTGAAGATTGAGAGAAAAGAAAGGATCAAGGATCACTCCTAAGTCTTTGGCTTGAGAAACAGCCTAAAATGAGTGCCATAGATAGAGAAGTTGGGCACTTCTACAGTATAGCTTTGTAATAAGAGTTTATTTTACATATTTTAAGTTGCTGTGCTCATTAACTAGAGCATATTAAATGGAGCTTTTATGTAGATGGTCTAAAGTTCAGGGAATAGATTGTACTTGAAAATATAAATATGCTTAACATAAGGTTACACATGTTCTTTAAAACTATAAAAGAAATGATATAAAAAGAATTTAAGGGTAAATTAAAGGAGGAAGAGCCTGCAATGACAACTGGAAAGAAGTAGTTACTGAAGTTTGATGGAAAACTCAGTGTTCATTGAAAGGAAAGCCAACATAAGAGAATGTTTTAAGAATGTAGAATAAACAATGTCAACTTTTCTGAAAATATAAGATAAAATAAAAGAAATACTATTGGATTTGGTCACATGGAGGCCTCTGGTAATTTCATAGGGACATTTCCGTGGAGATGTGAGATGTCTCTAAATATTCTAGAGATATTTGTCATTCAGAAAAGAAACAGGGGACGTGGTTATTTTATGTGGGCAGTAAAAGCAATGGTTGTGCTTTTCTTTAAAATATAAAATACTATGGTAAGTGGGTATCATACTAAAACAATTTAGTAGAAATGAAAAAATTAATAATAGGGATGAAGCAAAAAAGAATTGAGAAGTCCAAAGAACAGGATCTAGAGCAGAGAAAGGTACCCCTCTTTTCTTCTACAGTGTCGTGGGTTTTTAATTTCAAAATATTAAGGAGGTACAAATATGTTTGGTTACACAGGTTACTTTTGTTATGCTTGAGGTGAGGTTCTACGTGTGCCATCACCCAGTTGGTGTTCATTGACACATTAGGTAGGTGTCCCTTGTCCCCTCTGCTTGATTTCCACTGAGTTTCACTTCCATCTGTGGTGATGTGAGCTCATCAGTTAGTTACAATTTAATACCGAGTACATGTGGTGTTTGTTTTCATTCTTAAGATACTTCCCTTAGGATAATTCTCCCTAGTCCCATCCAAATCATTGCAAAAGGCATTCATTCATCCCTTTTTATGGCTGAGCAGCGTGCCATGTTATACATATGCCACATTTTGTTAATCCACTTATGAATTGATGGACACTTGGGTTGATTTCGCAACTTTGAAATTGTGAATTGTGCTGCAATAAACATTTATTGCAGGTATCCTTTTGACAAAATGACTTATTTCCTTTGCATAGATATTCAGAAATGGGAGTGATGAATACAATGGTAGGCCTGCTTTTAGTGCTTTGAATGATCTCCAGAGTGTTTTCCACACAGATTGTACTAATTCGAAGTCCCACCAAGAGTGGAAAATAATTCTTTCTCTCTGCATCCATGCCATCACCTATTGTTTTTGGACTTTTTAATAAAGGCCATTTCAACAGTGTTAAGGTGACATCTCAACATTATTTTAATGTGCATATCCCTGATCACTGGTGACGTTCCACATTTTTCATACGTTTATTGGCCATTTATTTGTCTATCTTCTTTTGCAAAGCTTTGGCTCATGTCCTTTGCCCACTTTTTAAGACTTTTTTTTTTCTTGCTGACAATATCTTTCGTATTTTCTCCCATTCTGTAGTTGACTGCTTCCCATGTTGATTATTTCTGACTGTGTAGAAGCTTTTTAATTTCATCAGATCCCATTTATTTATTTTTGTTGTTGTAATTACTTTGGACTCTTTCCATCTATCAAATAGGACACTAGGGGTGCCCACACAGAAATGTTTGTAAAAAAAAGAGTATAGACATGATGAAGGGAAGGTAAAGAAAAACGATGTTTATTGCTGCCATTTTCTCAATGAGACATGAGAAAATCCATAATTAAAAATGAAAATGTGAAGAAAAGTAATAACAAAAATTAATAGAAAAAAGAAAGCACAAAATATTTATTTGGGAAATAAAGGACTCATATGTGCAAAGGTAGAGTTATATTATTACCCATCATTGTCATTTGAGTTGCATTTTGTCATTTCAGTTGCATGCTGTTGCATTAAACAAGGTTTAAGTTGCTGATCTTCAGATCAACTTCTTCTCCCTATTATTAATAAAAAAAGATTCAATGTGTGTTGCTACCAAAATTACGCTCTTAGTAGAGATAAAGAAAAATCTGTAAGATAAAAAAAAACTCAGCACAAATTTCTCTGTGCTGGAATTTTCATATGGTAAATAGATAATTTTCACATAATTCATTACAATCATCATTTAAATTATTTTTCAAATATATGTGTTTATACATACATCTATGCATATGTATATTTGTGTGCATTTTGCCTCATTTGCCTAAATTATTGTTCTGAAATCAACGTGCTTACATTTTTCAATTTCTAAATCTTTTTAAATTCCTCATAACACTTTTTTGAAATAATAGGAAGATGGATATTGCTTTTACCCGGTTTGATTTTTCCCGAACATATTGCTTCCCTGCAAGTCACATAATATTTCAATTAAACTAGTGTTTCACTGCTGCATGCTTGATTGTAATTGCTATTTCTGTAAATGTGCCTTTATATATTTCCCACCAAAGATGTTCTGTTTAGATTCTAAGCATGTAAAAGTATTGCACTCTGTCTATTTACCCAGCTTTGTACATATCCCTAACAGCTCTGGGGATCTTTGCCACTAATGCAAGTGGGTGTTTATATACTAAGTGTTTGTTTATTCATGACAGTTCCAAAATGTTTGAGAAGTGATTAAAAAATCAATAATCCTGTGGCCATTAAAATGCTTCCCAAATTTCAATTTCAGTTGTTTATATTCTTAATATTCCATGAACACTCACAGCACCATCCTTTCCTTTACAGTGACCTGGAAATACTGTTGCCACAATTTGCACTTTAAATAGTAGCTACATAAGAGACTCTGTGAATTTCAGGGTTACAGACATCCATATATTCATGTCATCGCTCCTCCCCACTAAAATACACACACACACACCATACAAATAGGACATGATTCACGCCTTCTTTCTATACATTAAGATACAGCAGCTTCAGAAATACACTATGTGGACAATGACTACAAGATTTTTCTCCCAAACAAATTACTTTAAAAATGACTAATTGTGAAAGAAATGGATAGATTAATCAATTAACCTTCTCTTATTGTTGTGATAGCAAAGAAAACTTCTTCAGTTATCCAGTCATCCACATTAGTTTTCTGTGGCTGTTAGGCTTTAAACCTTAGCTTGAAAAACAACAGACATTTATTCTTTCAAGGTTTTGAAGAATAAGCCTGAAATCAAAGCATCAGCTAGTCTATGCTCCCTTCAAAGGCTCTAATTGAGAACAGTCCCTTGCCTCTTCCAGCTTCCGGTAGCTGTTGTCATTCCTTGATTTGTGGCCTTATAACTTCAGTCTCTGCCTCTAAAGTCACTTTGCCTCCACCTTTTCTGTCAAACATCCTTCTGTCTCACTCTTTAAGGACACTCTTCATTTAATTTAGAACCCACCCGGACACTCCATGAAAAGTTCCTTCTTTCAAGATCCTAAGCTTAATCACATACATGGCCAATAAGATAGTAAGGAGATTCCAGGGATCAGGATATGATATATCTTTGGGAGGTAACCCTGTAACCCACTTGTTATCTGTAAAGGCAGATGGATTTGGATGTTAAATTAATTATATAAACTAGATTAAGTGTTAGTGAGAGTGAAGCATTAGACACTGGGCAGTGGAATTTAGAAGGAAAATCTCTCAGTGATTTGGTAAGGAGTGAACACTGGACAAGACCACCGTATGTACCACCCAGGGAGTTGTCAATGGCTCTCTCTGCACCCACGACCCATCTCCTGTCTTTATGGCTGCTTTATTCAGCATCTTCATCTCACTACTGTTAGGCAATTAGCTAGCTAATCATGAGCTGGGCCAGAGACAGGCATGGTTAGGCCACTTTGGATTGGTTTGGGTAAGGCTCACCTGGGCTTTAAGGGAAAGAGACCTTGGAGGTGGGTTGTTGTCAGTATCATGCCTTGACCAGAACCATCTCTGGATAGAGCTTGAGAAAACCAAGTCCTTTGGTATCCGTGTTCAAAAGGCACTGAAAGCAAAAATCACCTGAGTCAAAAGTCGCTGCTTTTGCAGGAAGAGACAACTGGGGCAAAAGAATATCAGTATGCTGGGGGCCTCAGGGGCTGGTGGAGGAAGGTGGTCCCTTGGCTCCTTTGAGGGAGAGGCAGGCCGCAGTGCCAATGTCCTGATGCCTCTTCACAAACTCAGGCTTCTGGGTGTGGTGCTGGCCCCAACATCTGGATCTAGGGCACAGGTCTCTGGGGCTCTCTGTTGGCCCTCCACATGTAGGAGTGAGCAGGGATCTGGTCTAGGGAGGGTCATTCTGGGGGCAGCAGGGACACACAGCCCTGTAAGAGCTGCTGAGACTCTGGGGAGACCCTCCTCCTGAAGAAGGGGTGGCTGCAGAGGATTTCCTCCCCCTGCACGAAGGAGATGCCCCCTACCTCACGTTGCAGAGAAGCTCGCCCCGGGGCCACACAGCAACCCAGTGAGAGCTGTAGTGGTGTCTGATTCACTGGGGGGGGGGGTGGTGCTGTACACCTGTGCCCCCTGTAAGTCAGTGTAGACCGTGTCCTTGACCCACATATGATGAGCTTAAACTCTCCTGAGCACTGGTCCCCCAGCAGGTTCTCATCCTTGGTGTCGCAGCCCTGGCAGTGGCTCAAGTCGCCCGCACCTGTGTGATCAGCAGTGTGCGGAGCGCTCCTCCCGGGCATTGTGATCGGCAGAGAAGTCAAAAAGGTCCTGACCCAGTTGAGGATGCTCCGCAGGAGCAGGAAGCCAGCGATGGGACGCTCCAACCAGTGCATTCGGCAGTTGATCCCTGGGCGTGCGACCCGCCTCCCTGGCACAGCAGCACCACCCCAGGGGCCGGCCGCGCCACTGACACAGCTTCGCTGTCACCCACCCCTTCGCCACGCACTTTACTGACACCCGGAGCCCCTTAGCAATGCAGCTGCCAATGCAGACCAGCATAGTGCTCACCTGGTGCTTCTAAGCTCTCCGTGTCTGGCTTGGCTGGCTGCAGGAGCTGTGCTGTGCAGTGGCCCACAGGGCGCCAGCCAGCCAACTTGGACAATTTGGACAGCAGCATATAGCAAGAAAAAAGAAAGTGTATTTAACGACTTGCACAGCAAGTCCGCCCTCTCTTACCGACTGCAAATTCAATGGCAAGCACAGTTTGGGGTCTCATACAAATTTGAGGAGTATCAGCTGCTTCTTGGAAGTTTCCAAGGGTCTTAATTAACTCTTTGTCAAAGCAACCCATCTGCAAAGTCTTGATAACAACCCACCTGCAAGAACTTAAATCAGCCTCATTCTCATAATAGCCCAGGGTAGCCTGACCAAACCCAACCTGGGATAGGCTAACCGTATCCATTATTCACCCTGTTCATATCTAGCTGACTGCCTAACACTACCAGATTAGGTGAATTAAAGAAGTAAACATATGACTACAAGATTACAGTAATATTGGAGTGAAGTTCTTCTCTGGTTTAAAAAAATCTAAATAAAATATTTTAACAAAGGAAAACTGACAGTACTATAGATAAGGAATATAGTCATAAATGGTCATTTATCTCCTTATAAACTGTAGGAACAGTACAAATCAATACAGCAGAAGCTGTGCTTTCATGATCACTAACACTTTAGAATATCTGTATTTCCTGCATCCTGACTATTGGCTGGAAGACAGATTGGAAGAAACAAGACTGAAACATAAAATTAAAATAAAAATATGACAAGAGTTAACATTTGTTGAACATTTATATTGGCAAGTATACAATAAAATATTAGGTTAAAATTATAGTGGGCACTGATTTATTCTGCATACTGTTTTATTTTGGCCATCTCGAGATGAGAGAAGGGGACAGAGCGTTTGAGCGCGTTGCAGAGTGCCAGGTTTAAAGTCACTCAAGGAGTCTAGTTCTGATGTGTGAATGCTTATTTTTTTTTTTTATGCAATGCATATTCTCAAAAAAAAGTTCTGTTTTCTAAAACTAATGCTTTTATGAGGCTCTCTAATTTTCATTTTATTGTAAGTTAATAGATTTTCTCTAGCCTGGAGGAGATATAGTTGGCAATGAAGAAGAAGAGGTTCTTCTTTAAACTGTGCTAACAGTTCTCTGATGTAGTCGGAATTCCCTTTCTCAATTGTGCAAAGAGATGCTTTTGAATCAATTTTGCTCATCACCCAATGTTTTCAGGAAAATGATTTTAATTGCTAATTGGAGCTCCAAACTGATGACTTCAAATAAAGAGTAAATTGAGTCACTCTACATTGAAAAGTCCCATTGCTTCTAATTAGATCAGATATGCCATTTTTCATACCTCAGGTCAATGTATTATTTTCAATTCTCAGGAAAAGTACAGAGATAAGAAAGTTGGAGTTCTTCATCCACTTGGACTTGATGAAGCTTATTTAAGCTGGGATTTGGATCAATCTTGGGCAGCATCCAAAGTCTTTGATTTTTCTACTACGACAAATTTATTTTAGTAGCATTTAAT
>CAUYRH010118193.1:0-18122 GCA_963574655.1 Perodicticus potto
TGTGGCGGGCGCCTGTAGTCCCAGCTACTTGGGAGGTGGAGGCAGGAGACTCGCTTGAGCCCAGGAATTGGAGGTTGCTGTGAGCTGTGATGTCACAGCACTCTATCCAGGGTGACAGCTTGAGGCTCTGTCTCAAAAAAAAAAAAGACTTCTTATTCAAAAAATACTTGGTGTCCAAAACAAACAAGAATCTTAGATAACCCATTTTTGATGGATATAGAAACAAAAAGATTTTGACAAGGAGACAGATTTCAACTCAATATAAAATCACACTTTCTGACAGCCAAGTAGATCAGCCTGCCTAGGGAGGTAGTGAGTTCCCTGTCAGCACACGTCAGCCACCACTGGCCGTGCCCTTGGCGAGGACGCCATAGACTATAGAGCTATTGCAACTTCAGTTGGGGATGTGGACTGAAGGACTGTCAGGTCCCCTCCAGCGGAGGCCCCTGGGATTCTTGGATTATTCCATGCCACTAATGAACGACAACAGAGCTAAACACAGGTAGCAGGTCATCTACTGGGGCTTCAGAGGGAGGCACAGAGACAGTGTCCTCACAGGGCACATCTTCAGACTGCACTGAAGCAGCTGCCCTGTCTCCGGTTACCATGGTGACGTTTTA
Organism: Perodicticus potto; assembly: GCA_963574655.1. NCBI lineage: Eukaryota > Metazoa > Chordata > Mammalia > Primates > Lorisidae > Perodicticus > Perodicticus potto. Next base: position 621 of record CAUYRH010118193.1, read on the forward strand.
TGAGCATTCTAAAGCCACCACTGTGAGAATGACAAAGCAGCCTAAAACTACAGCATCTGACCACCCTTCAGCATAGTCGGTCCTTCCTCCCTGAGACCCTTACTCAGCGCATTGTCTAAGTGCCTGCTGTGTGCTGGGCCTGGGATGGGGACCTTCTGTCATGTGACTAGAGAGGGACGCCAGGCTTTGTGACAGGTCTTTTCTGGCCTTGTCTTGTTATTTTCTTTATATGATTTAATTGCCTGCCCATAACATCATCATATCTATAACTCAATAAAGGACAGATACTTAAAATTCCTAAATTCAGAATTTAAATCAAATAATTTTCAAAACTAAAAACAATTAGAACCTCTTGGTGATCTTGAAGACAACCTTTCTGACCTTCAGCTTTCTCTAAAGTGAGGGTGATTTTTTAGAAGCCTAGAAAATAGTTTATGACAATGAAACATGGTGAAATGGAGCAAAGGGGCTACCGGGGCTAAATAAAGCTACCTATCTTAAGGTTTATGCAGCATCAGGCATGCAGTAGTAACTTATTAAATAGCAGCTGTCACCTTCACTGTGTCCTCCTGAACTTGCTAAAAAGTAACAGAATCCTTAGATTTTATCAAGCGCTCAACCAAAAAATGAATTTATCTTTAAAAGAATAATAAAACTGACATTAGAGGTGTAGTCTGGACTCTTAGTTTTATAAATGAAGAAACTGAGTCCTGAAGAAAAGATGAGACTTGCCCAGGATCACATAGCTGGCTAGAGGCACCTCTGGAACTAGAGCTCAGATGTGATTCTAGTCCAGTACTCTTTCCACTACACCAGGTACATCATATCCATAATATTAAAATGAAATTAAACTGCACCAATGTTTTTGTCGTTACCTTAATGCAGATTTCCAAAAATATAGTCCTGGGCAAAAAAAGCTATGAAAAATTTTGTGATTGTTAAATCCTTCCCATTTGCCTTTTTAGGAAAGAGAAAGCATACTTCGGAGTGACTATTTGTAAGTTTGCCTAAAAGCAAAGAAATTCCACGTCAGTTGCTTCTGTTTTTTTCTTAATGTAGAATCCAAACCAAGATTACAAAGTCCTTTTCTAAAATTTTTATCATTATGGGTTCAAAATTTAATGAAGGTGTGAGATACAATGATTTCCCTGTTTGTTTTTTCTAAGGAGAATAACCCTTAAGGCTTTCTTCATATTCCTTGTTATGCTTCTAAGCCGTAATTCTCTTATTATTTCTTTGCTGACTTTTTTCTTGTCTACGCTTAATCATATTATGAATTGTTTCCATGGCTGTGTCCATCCATTTCGTTCCAGGCTGAGTTCCACTCTAGCCCATTAGCCTTTGCTCAATTTTATTAGACTTACCCTAGAGAGTCTACTCCTTTCAAAGTCATTAAAAATCAAGACCTTTTGTATTCTAACCTAGCAAAACCTATTTTGAAAGGAAACTAAGTACTAATTAAATGTGTTATCACCATGTGTTTGGGTTTTGCACTAATAGAAAAGGTGGTTCTAAAAGACTATTTCTTCATTAAGAGATTACAAGAAGGAAACATTTATTAACAAACTGTCATTAAAGCCACATGCCACTCTCATGTCCTTGACTCCTCTTTCTTCTTGTGCATATATAAGCCTTTTCAGCCACCAGAGAAAGATTTGATGGAGAATAAATGCTAATTTATTCTGTACACAGCGTGGCAGCTGCACAGAATACCTGTTTTCAGTGCACAATGAGGGGCCCTGTCATTGACTAATGCCTCACAGTGTTGCTGCTTCCGTGGCCGCGCCCGCCAGCCATGGGGCACAGTGCTGCTGCTTCTGTGGCTGCCAGACTCATGAGGACCTCAGCTGTGTCCTTGCACAGACTTGGGCTGCACGTGCTCAAGGTGTGACCTTAGACAAGTTAATAACACCCGTGCACCTCGGGCTTGTTTGTTAAATGGGAATATTATAGATTCCTACCTAGTAGAGTCATTGGGACATTTAAATAACATGCAAAATGCTAAGCGGTAGGGTCGTGCATGTGGTGATCCCTTAGTGTCATCTGTCATTGCTGTTACTGCTGTTATCCTACAAATGAAGTAATCGTAGTTATTTAGCCAAATATGATAACAAGTATGAGAGTGATCATCCCATGTTTTGAAAATTAAGTCTGTCCCAGCAGAAGGACAGAGATGTTGAGAATGAATTCCTTTGTGTAAAGCTCTGGGATAGGGGAAGAAGTGGCTGATATCATAAAATTTACCTTTGCCCCCACAGTTAAGGGGAACAAGAGACTAGTCCCACATCTAACACAAACTTAGCAATCTCTGTGCTCAGACAAATCAAGGTGCTCAGGGGCCTATGGGAGCAGGAGGTCCCCTTCTGCCTGGAGGGCAGTTACTTTTATTGATGGCGAAAACTCTGCTCCATCTGGGCACCACCCAAGGAGAGATAAACTCCCAACTACATTGGATTTCTGGAAGATCCTTGCCCCAGGCAAGATCCTCAGGGCTCCTTACACCTAAAGTATGAATACACAAAGCCAGCCCCCATCAGAGACTCCAAGACGGGATGCAGGTGAGAGCGAGTGGGGTGCTCCCCCTGCTGGGAGCACACCGTCCCAGACATCCCTGCCCTGCCTGAGTCTACATCAAGCTCAGAGCAGCCCCTTTTGCTTATGGAACAGCCTTAATAATTCTCTTAGGCCCTTATGTCCTAGGGTCCCCCAAGAGCAAAGTAATTGTTGGCAACTTACGATCCCAGTAAATAGTCTCAAAAACAAATCCTGGGTGTACATGCAATATCTTTGGTCATCCATTTACCTAAAATCTTCCTGAGCATTTCCACTTAAATTAGTTTTTTCCTGCTATTTAGGCAATTCATTGATACTTCTCTTATTTTATTTTTGTCTAAAAAGGAAATTTGATATGCCTTTATGAAGAAAGATTGAAAATTTTTGGTCAGAATGCTAATGATACACAATGTTACAGACACATGTTAGGATAGAGTGTGTCTGTATTTTTAAATACAAAAGAAAATTTTGAGCTGAGGATTGTGACTTTCTTGAGACATATACAATATGTATACATACAAATACACAAAGCAATTTCAAATATTATATAAAAATAAGACAAGAGGGAAGTGGCTACTTTTATTCTTTATTTCTCTTTCTTTCTTTTTTTTTTTTTTTTTTTGAGACAGACTCTCAGAGTGCTGTGGCATCCTCATAGCTCACAGAAACCTCAGTCTCTTGGGGGTCAAGAGATCCTTGCCTCAGGCTCCCCCGTACCTGGGACTACAGGCTAGTTTTTCTATTTTTAGTAGAGATGGGGTTTCGCTCTTGCTCAGGCTGGTCTTGATCTCCTGAGCTCAGGCAATCTATCTGCCTCAGCCTCCCAGAGTGCTAGGATTACAGGCATGAGCCACATGTACCCGGAACCCCCATTTTTTTTTTAACCTGCTGTTCAGTCCTTTGGTACAACCTCAGTAGGAATTGGTATTGATTGACGTTGCTTTTTCTTTGATGAACACCGAGGAGCAGAGTTTTCGGCCCCTGCTCTCGTGCCCCTCTGCCCCTGCAGAGTTCAGAATGCCACTGGGGAGGAACAGCAGCACTTCTTCTTGAGCTAGGATGGGAGTGGTACCTGGACTTACCGTGTAGACCTTATGAAAGCTCTGGAAGCTGACTTCCTTCCTTCCTTGTTAAAGAGAACTGGGGTCATAAACTACCCACAGGCACATTTCATGGGTTCTAGAAAGCTTGGGCTAGAACAGTGATAAGCAACCAGGTTTCTTTTTCCAGATGACCTCCCATCAGTGCCCGTGTTTGACAGAACACTGCCAGTGAAGCAGATGCATGTGCTGGAGACACTGGACCTTCTAGTTCTCAGAGCAGACAAAGGTGGTACCCTGGCTGGGAGCAGCAGGCTGTGGAGGGAGGAGAGCAGGCACATTCTGTGGCCCACGGCCACACCCACCACGGGTCACGGGTCTGATGCCATAGGCCTGGCTAGCTGTTTCTTCTCCTGATGGCCAGTGCTCTGGGTCCCTTGGTGGCCCCCTTGTTCTCTGGGGAGAGGAGCAGTGAGAGGGAGGAGCAGGTGCATCTGTAGCCACCTTGTTGGGTAAAATAGTGTGGGTCAGTTTCCTACAGTCTGCCCTGGGAGCGCCCCAGTTTCACTTTTCCTTTAATCCCCTCCTCCACCTTGTTTATGTCACCAGGAAAAGACGCCCGCCTCTTTGTCTTCAGGCTGAGTACTCTGCAAAAAGGCCTTGAGGGGCGACAGGCTGGGAAGGGCAGATCTGACTGCCGAGAAAACAAGCTGGAGAAGACAAAAGGTGACTTGACTCTTCGTTATTTTGGCAGATTCCATTCAATTAATTTTTTCTCAGACTGCCCAGGTTTTACTGAAAATAAAAATGAGTAGGAATTTGATTCGTTTTTGTTTCTCTGGCTTAGAAAAATAACCAAAACAGCATCACAGTTTCTGTAAAAGCTTGAAAGCTAGAAAAACATGTTGAGGAGTAGATGAAATTCTAGGCCCTTACTAATAGGTTTTGGAGGTGAGTTAAGCACCGTTAGAAAATCTGTGAGTAAAGAAATGTTTAGACTACGGCTCCTGGAGCTCTGATCACCCTTCACTTGAATTCACACCATGTAATAGGTACGAAGCTAAGTCTGCAAGCTCTAGAATACAGGGGAGATAACGTTCTTAATTTTCCTGTGACTCAACCTAATTTTTATGTCAAGTCTCCATTTTCCTTGGTGTCACAAGCATTCTTAGTCCACTCACTGAGATAGACTTAATTTCCCCCTGGAAACTTACCAAAGCATGGAGGCCGGGGGGCTTCCCAGCCCACGTCGTGCGTGGAGCGTCACTGCTTGTCTTCCCAGGCTGCCATCTGTATGCCATTAACACTCACCACAGCAGAGAGCTGAGGATTGTGGTTGCGATTCGGAATAAACTGCTTCTGATCACAAGGAAACACAACAAGCCAAGCGGAGGAGCCAGCATCCCGTTGTTATCGCCCCTGTCGGAGCCCCCTGTTGAAGAATTCCAGTACATCAGGGTACGTTTTCTCTTCAAGTAACTCACCTCCCAGCCAACATGTCACAAAGCAGGCTCTCCTTCCCCCACAGTTTGACATCCACTGTCGTCCCATCATTCAGTAACCAGCGAGGGAAAGAGTCCCTCCGGGGCCCTAGTTTCCCCCAGAAAACTAAGGCAAAAGCTCATTCATTCCAGTGAATACCTGTAGTTGCTGTTCTGGGTATGAAGGACACAGCAATGAATGAGACAGATTCTTCCCATGGAGACTGCTTTGTAGTTGTAGGATAATACAAATAAGCAAATAAGTCTATGATGGCTTGGCAGAAAGAAATACTGAGAATAAAAATAAAGTAGGGCTAGGGAACAGAAGATAATGGAACAAGGAGTTGGGAGATCTATTTTAGAAGGAACATCTGGGAAGCCCTCTCTGAAAGGTAACCTTGGAGCAGAGAAATAGCGGGCATGAGTGAGAAGGGCATCGAGGGAAAGGATATTTTCCCCAGGATTGGCCTGGCAAGGGCCCTGAGACTCCACCAAAGGCACCATCCGCAGGTCAGAAAGAACTGGGACCAGATTCTCTTGAGCCCTGATGCCATTGTAAGGACTTGGAGTGAGGTGGGGACCCCCTGGAAGGTTTGACGCAGCATGTTTTGAAAAGACTGTTCTGGCTACTAGGCAGAGGGGTCCAAGGGTAGAGATAAGGAGGCTGCTACAAAGGCAGCACAGGATTCTTGCAAGAAGTAATGGTTAGAGAGGCAGGGGAAGCAGTGGGCAGTGCTGCCCTGCTTGCCTTGGTGCACAGGGGCTGCTGATAGATCAAGGGGGCCTTGTGAGAGAGGCCTCCTGGGCGAGCTCCTTCCCACAAATAGTGGTGCCTTAAGGTGCAGGACAGTCAAAAATCGGCTGCTAAGATGGAGTATTTCTATGGGTGAGCTGAGGAATTATTTATTTTTGCCTACAGTTAAAGCCTCCTGGATTATGCATTTTAGTTCTGCTAATATTCAACGTAAGACAGAAGCATGCTGGTTAAATTAATACAAGTTAAAATCAAATCTTGTTCTAATTAGGTATTAGCCTCCTTCAGATATTATAGTAATTATCAATTTTAATGAATATATTTAAATGAATATATTTACATGCAACATATACATTTATGCAGTGTGAGCTTTGAAATCAGATTTTCTGAGTTCACTTGTTGCCTCCTGTGTATAAACCTTGTGTCTGTGGGCAAGTTACTTGATCCTTGAGTTTCCTCATATAGAACAATAGCTGTATCTGCTTCATAGGGATTTAATTGAGCAGTGCTCAGCAAGGTTAGTTAGCAGTTGTTCATCCTCTTACTAAGTCCCAGGACAGGACCCGACAGTGAGAGAACTGATACTGATGAATCAGTTTTGTAAAATCGTTTCCTGGCCTCTGCGCTTTCCAGTGAACAGAGGGCTGAGTCTTGAGGACAGGTTGTGGGAGAGGGAAGTCAGGTGTGACCCAACACCTCCTTTCCTGCCCTTTCCTTCCCTGGAGCTGGGGCTCTGCAGGATCCTGGTGGGAGGAAAGGGGGATTGACATGGCGCTGGCTGCTCTACACTAACCAGCCTCCCCTATCATTGTCACCTTCACAGGAAATCTGCCTGTCAGACTCTCCCGTGGTGATGACCTTAGTGGATGGGCCCACTGAAGAAAGTGACAATCTCATCTGCGTGGCTTACCGACACCAATTCGATGTGGTGAATGAGAGCACAGGAGAGGCCTTCAGGCTACACCACGTGGAGGCCAACAGGGTAAGTTGACAGTTATAGGGACAAGTGGGAATCAGACAAAGTAAATCATTGTATCTTCTAACTTTGGGATGCCATGATTTGTATTTCTTGAAAATTACATACTAAAAATAGAAAAACTAGCCAGGTATGGTGGTAAGAATCTGTAGTCCCAACTCCTTAGGAGACTGAGGCAGGAGATCTCTCAAGCCCAAGAGTTTTAGGTTGCTGTGAGGTATGATGATGGCACTACACTCTACCCAGGGCAACAGAATATGACTCTGTCTCAAAAAAATTAAATTAAATTAAATTTTAAAATAATATACTATTAGGCCAGGCACACTGGCTCAGGCCTTTAATCCTAGCAATCTGGAAGGCCGAGGCAAATGGATCACCTGAGCTCAGGAATTCGAGACCAGCCTGAGCAAAGCAAGACCTTATCTCTACTAAAAATAGAAAAAACTAGTTGGGCATTGTGGTGGGCTCCTGTAGTCCCAGCTACTTGGGAGGCCAAGACAAGAGGATCACTTGAGCCCAGTAGTTTGAGGTTTCTATGAGCTGCGACACCACGGCACTCTACCAGGGTAACAGAGTAAGACTCTGTCTCAAAAATAAATAAATAAATAAAATAACATGTTATTCATCACATCGTTATTATGTAGCCACTATTTAGGCTAAACCATGTGAAGTTGCCACTTTTGTAGGCCATGATGGTTCTAATATCATGTGACCATCCCATTGCCCTGTTCAGCTTTCAGACCTCACCCTGCCACTGTCCTTCCAAATACACAAGACAGGAAGCATCAAAAGGCTGACTATGAACAGCCAAACAGACAGGAGCCTTTGTTAGGTGATTGGTCCTGGGAGGGCCTTTGGAGCAAGTTTGCTCTCCAGGGCCCTGTAGACTCTCAGTGTGGGGCCTGGGGGGCTAGGTGGGTCAGCACCTCTCTCTGCCTGTCCCTTTGGAGGCCTGCTACAAAGGAACCCCCCTGGGAAGAGAGAGCAAGCAGTCAGCACTGAGGGTTTGCACCCCTGGCCTGAGCTTCACAGAGAACTCGGATGTCTTGGTTGGGGACAAAATCTAGGGCTACCCCAAAATTCATGAAAGCCCCAACGATGACTGCGTGGAGTCTTAACTTTAGCACCCACTGGATGGTGGTGAGTACACGCTGAGGCCTAGTGACCTGTCACTGGAGCTCATTCAACGCTGATGCAGACTTTAGCAGGTCACAGAGCTCTTCAGTTCCTTTATGGCTGCGCAGCAGGGCAGGGCCTGGTCTCAGTGAGCTGCTCAAAGTTTGCATAGCCAGTGCCAGCTAGCCTTCTGGCTTAGATACTGAGGACACCGCAGAATGGGGACATCACCCCCAGGGAGGACGTACTGCCTAAGGAGGGCTTCCAAACCCACAGGCTTCCCCCAGTCCTGTTTGGCTAAATCAAAGAGACTGCAAAATTCTTTCTAATTATGCTTTACAATTTGTGTTAGTATAGGCTCTCTATAAATATCCATTAAAATTGCTACCTACTATTTTAGGAAGACTTAATACCTAATTACAGCAAGATTTTTTCATTTTGTTTTGTTTTTTGGTTTTTGTTGTTTGTTTGTTTGTTTTGAGACAGAGCCTCAAGCTATCGCCCTGGATAGAGTGCTGTAGCATCACAGCTCACAGCAATCTCCAACTCCTGGGCTTAAGCGATTCTCCTGCCTCTGCCTCCCAAGTATCTGGGACTGCAGGCGCCCGCCACAACGCCTGGCTGTTTTTTGGTTGCAGCCGTCATTGTTGTTTGGCGGGCCCAGGCTGGATTCGAACCCACCAGCTCAGGTGTATGTGGCTGGCGCCTTAGCCGCTTGAGCCACAGGCGCCAAGCCAAATTACAGCAAGATTTTAAGAAACAGAAAAATCAGAAATAGAAAACTCTAGATGTAATTAGGAGCCTTCTTATCTTCAGCAATTGATTCAGAGTCCTTTGTCATGTTGTTTCTCTTTCCTATATTGGTGGTGCCCAGACTTACCTGAAATTGGAGTCATCTGGGGCATTTCAAAGCTGTGCCCTCCCTCCCCCACCCCACAAGAGATTTCATGGGTCTGGGATGCAGCACTAATGGGAAATGTTTAAATTACCCCAGATGATTCCAATGTTCACCCCCTGTGTCTTGTATTACTGCTCAGCCCTGGCTAGAATTGCCTGGGGAACTTTAAAAAAAGAGCAATGTTCCTATCCCACCCAGATCAGTTAAACCAGAATTTGGGGGATGTGGTTAAGTCTACCCTCCAGGTGATCCTTATGTAGACCCAGCAGGCATCTGTCCCAGTAGGCAAGGCCCTTTCCTGTATGGACTTGGCACTGGGAGGACCAGTGTGCAGCCCCTCCCCCCAGTAAATCAGCTGGGGGGAGGCGGGGTCTGCTGAGCAGGGGTGCTTGCTTATCAAGACACAAGCATCTTCACAAGGAATTTACCGTCTAACTGGGGACATGAGCCCTAGGGAAATGAGAAAGGTAATGAGCAAAGTGTTTTCTAATAGTTAACCAGAAACAGGCCCTGAGGAAACAAGAGTAGCCTTTTACCAGGCTGCTCCTGTAACTGGGGACCCAGCGCCCGGGAAGCAGGAGGTAGCCTCAGCCTCCAGGTGACTTCTGTTCACATTGCACTCGCTGCCATCTTCTCTGTGCAGGTGCCAGAGCTGATGGCCTGGCCTAGTGTCCGGCATCCTCTCTCCTCTCCCCCCACAGAAACATCTAATTCCCAGTTCAGGCCTCCACCCCACCCCAGTTCTAAGACAATTCTAGCCCAAGAGACAAAATATTTAAGATACACTAAAGCACCTAAAGTCAACATTAAGCTCCCCACATGGGCAGGCCTGCTGTGACCTACTGCCCCAGCTCTAGCCACCAGCATTGGCCTCTTTCCCAAACCAAGGGCTCCTCTCATAGGAGCTGTAGACTCATTAGTCTCAAGATCTGGGCCTCAGGCTCATTCAAGGGGCCGAGGTCCTTGTGGTTCTCAGCTGAGACTCAGCCTGGAGTCACAAGGGAGGCTAAGTGTGGAACCAGCTGCAGCTTCCTCTCTCAGCCGGGGATGGGGCTAGCATCACACCCACCTCGCTTGTTATAAGTTCGTGTTTCCAACTTTCCCAGCCATGCTGTTATTATTGTCATGCCAATAAAATGACCTGCTTACTTTTAATCAAAAAATACAAATCCGACCCCTGTGTCCTACCCCAAACCTGCTGTGTCAGGAGCTCTAGGAGTGAGAACCCAGAATATTTTGTAAAGCTCCCTAGATGATTCTGATGTCATCACCTCGGCAGGAAACAGAACTGCAGATTGTGACAAGAGACAGGCCCCTGCACCAAAGCAGGACGCAGGTCTCCCCACACTGAGTGTTCACGGAGGTCTGAACACATTGCTGTGGAGTCCCCCAGGGACAAGTGCTTAAGTCCCAGTCTGGTCTTTTGTCCCTGAATCTTGGCCCCAGGGCTGGAGCACCCCTGCCTGTCCCGCAGCCAGACTGTGAATATTGCCACACTCACATGCCTGGAAGCACAGTCCTGGAACCCCCAGTAGACTGGCTTGATACCAGATACTGCCTGGGTGTCACTGTGCACAGACCTGGTGTAGAAGGCTGCCCAAGCTTCTTTCATGCTTGTCCCCACCGCATCCCTCGCCCACCCCACCCTGAACACCCTGAACTGAAAGGCTGTCAGTTCTGCCTTTCCCCCTGAGTTAACCCTGCCATGATTATATAAGAGTAAGCACAGCCACCAGGCCCCCACGGCCTCCTGCTGTTATTGGCAGGATGTGGAATGATGGCATCTCAGCGATCAAGAGAATAGACAGACTGGAGCTCCGGGGAGAATATGGATCTAGGCTTGGGGGGTTTGAGCACAAAGCCAAATTTGGAGCTGTAAGAGTAGGTATTTTTCTTGTGAGGGAAGAGTCAAGAAATGGAAGAATAATCTGAGAGGGAGGGAGGGCAGAAGGCAGGAACTGTCACCTGGCAGAGGCTATGGGACAAGCGGAGGGAGAGGTGAGCGCTGGCTGAGGCCTCCGGCAGAGTGAGGATGGCTTCCTGCAAGCTGCGGAGACCCAGAGCTGGGATACAAGTGAGGAAGTGCAAGGAGCAGGAGGCTCAGGGAGTCGGGGTTTTGATAATCAGGGGGGGACCAAGGTTGGGTCGAGTGTCCTCTTGTCAAACACAAAAACTGAGGCCTTGGCATGGTGCCTGTCAGTGAGTAGGGTGCCAGCCACATACACCAAATGTAAACAACAATGACAACTGCAACACAAAAATAGCCCAGAGTTGTGGCAGGCGCCTTTAGTCCCAGCTACTTGGGAGGCTGAGGCAAGAGAATCACTTGAGCCCAAGAGTTTGAGGTTGCTGTGAGCTGTGATGTCACGGCACTCTACCAAGGGTGACATAGTGAGACTCTGTCTCAAAAAACAAAACATAGCTTTCATATGAAGGCTAAAACCCAATTATAGCACAAGAATACAGGGAAAAGGGAAAGGGAGGGGAGGGGGGAGGATGGGTGGAGTGAGGGCAATTGGTGGGATCACACCTATGGTGCATCTTAGTAGGGTGCTGGTGAAACTTATCAAATGTAGAGTATCAATGTCTTTATATAGTGATCAATAAAATGCTATGAGGGCTATCTCTCACAGTACGATCAAAATGTTTCTGATTGTATATGAAGCACATTCTGCCCTATGATTGCACCAATGTACACAATTATGATTGAATAAAATTATTAAAGAAAAAAAAGAAATTAGGACTTGTCCTCACAAGCAGATATTTTTCTTACTGTGTGTTTTAAGAAAACTATTCTAAAATGTTGTGATGTTCAAAGATAAGGACTATAGGCTTGAAACAGAAAGCAAAGAGGCAGAGAGGGTGGAGCCATTTCCTGTCTCCCCACAGTGCGTGTCAGGGGAGAGGGCACTCTTGTGGTCTTTCTGCTCATTGATGATAAGTGGAGGTGTTTGAAGTCCCCATGTCGTGACCTCTCAGGGTTGCAGGTGGGGGGGTCACAGCTTGATGCTCTGGGTGGGGTGTGAACCACTTCAGGCCCTGTGGGAATCTCTGGTCCTTTCTCCTGGAGGACAGGGACATTTGGAGTAGCTCACCTTCCCGAGAGGAGATGTGGCTCTTTCCCTCACCTGAGGTTGCTTTGCTTCCCTTTCCAGGGTCTGGTGAGCTTCCTCTGCTCTCCAGCCACGAGTTCACGCCCTTCCCTTCAGAGTCGGCCACAACTGCCTGAAACTCACCTCTATGGGTCTCTCTGGAAAAAACATTCTAGAGTTTAATGTGGAATGGGTGAGACTAGTCTGTCAGGGAATGGCTCTCTGGCTGTGGGTGGCAGTAGGGCCGGGGTGGGGCAGCCTGGGGTCAAGATAGCACAGTGGCAGGCAATGGGACCCAGCCATGTGCCTGAGGCATCGGGCCCTCCTACAGGTGGCCAGTGCCCCTGGGGCTCTTGGACAGTCACTTTGAAGATCAGGGCCAGAAGGTGGAACGCAGAGGGCAGTTTGTCAGGAGGTGTGGCATAGTTGAGTACATGCCGTGGTCTACCTTCCTCCTTACTAAGCTGGATGGAATCGGAGACCATTCTTCTAAGAGAAGTATCACAAGAATGGAAAACCAAACAGCACATCTGCTCACTATTAAATTGGAACTAACTGATCAACGCTTAGGTGCACATGTAGAAATAACACTTACCAGAAATCAAGCAGTTGGGAAGTGGGGGGTAAATTCACACCTAATGGGTACAGGGCCCATTCTGTGGCTGATGGGCACACTTACAACTTAGACTCAATTGTACCAAAGCAATTATGTAACCAGAGCGTTTGTACCCCCATAATATCCTAAAATTGATTTATTTTTTATTTTTTATTTCAGATTAATATGAAGGTACAAATGTTTAGGTTACACTGTTTTCATTTCTAAGGTAAAGCTCAAGTTGTGGTTGAGCCCTTCATCCAAGGGGCGTGCCAAACACCCTCGCCTTGTGCGCACAAGGTGAAGGTCCACCAAATATCCTGAAATTAAAAAAAAAAAAAGAAGAAGGTGCAGGGGGGCAGGACTCAGCAGGCCTGGGTTTGGATTCAGCCGTGTGACACGCAGTGAGCTTTTGTGTCGGCATGGGAAGAGTGCCAGGGGGTTCCCCGCACGTGGACACCTGCCACCTGGGGCCGAGCCCAGGAACCCCGCCTCGTTCCCAGAGTGCTTTCCAACACTGTCATCCTCAGTGAGGAAACTCGGCGGCTCCCCAGGGCCCGCGTCAGAACTTTTCACACTTTTCTGCTGAAGTATCCCTAACAAGAGCGAATGCGTGCCCCCGAGCAGCAGAGATGAATTTTCTTTCAAGTCCCTGGTTCTATGTTAAAAATTCATGTGAATTTTGCATCTTACTCCATAATCTATTTATGCTTGTTTTAATATAAATATATTCTTTCCCTCAAATATTCAGATAAAATGTACAGGTCTAAGAAGTTGCCGGGAGAAGAGGGCTGAGTAGTAAGGCCGAGGCGGGAGAGCCCAGCCCCCCACATCTGACACTGTTTAATTCTCTCCATAACTCCATGAGGAGGTGACTTTTTAAAAGTGAAAACATCTTTATTGTAAAAGAATTAAAGCATTACAGGCTTTATAAAGCAGAATCTCAACATCCCCTACACTCTAACTCCCTAAAAAACACCCTTGTGCACACTGTCTGCGGCAGCCGCGTTCCCCCAGCCCAGTGTGGCACGTCTCTGCCCCCAGTCTGTGAGGTGCGTCTCCACGGCGCCACCTCGTGCAGACGCAGTGCCTGCCCTTTGTGTAGAGAGCCACAGCAGCCTCCTACCCATGTCCCATCCTCTTCATGACATGTAAGTTTTGGCCTGAAGTCTGCTCTGTCAGAAACTAAGAGAAGTGACAGGAGGAATCTAGTTTCTTAAGGTTCTTGCCTGATCTTTAATTTACACATAGCTGAGGTCCCGGCTGAAGCTGGGACACTGTTTGCAGGTGCCGGGAGCTGATAGCCAGGTGCTCAGGGGTAGCTTTGCTCCTCCTCAGGAGAGGAGGCTGTGCAGACTTCAATTTGAGCCTGGTGGTGAGGAAGGACGGAGTTGGACGTGGCGCTGGGATTAATAAGGGGTCGTAGACAGAAAGTCAATGAGCTCCCTGCAATACGGAGTTGGAGACCTAGAACTGGAGGTTGAAATGCAACACGAAGTTGAGGGAAGGTTCTTCTCCTGTGTCTGAGAGTGAACAGGAGCTCCAGGGAAAGTCATGTTTACAGAGATTCTGGCCAAAATGCCCACCAGTGACTTCATGGACAGCCAGAGTTCCAGGCAGAAGACCTTGTTCTTTAATATAGAAAAGACTCCTGTAATACACCACAGCAGCCCTCAAGGTGACACCAGGGCAGAAGCAAGGGACCAGTAAACTTTAATATTAATGTTCATGTGGCTTGACAAATTCCCCCACCTGGGAAATTCTGAGGGAAATTCAATGTAGAGAAAAAAATTCATCACCCAAGCATTTAATCATATAATCTTTTTTGTCCCCCCCCCACCTTTATTCTAAGACAGGGTCTCTCTCTCTACTGCTCAGGTTAAAGGGCAGTGGTGGCATCATAGCTGATTGCAGCCTTCAGCTCTTGGGCTCAAGCAATCCTCTTGCCTCAGCCTCCCAAGTAGCTGGGACACAGGCACGTGCCACACCTGGCTAATCTTTAAATTTTTTGTGGATACAGGGTCTTGCTTATATTGCTTGAATTCTGGGCTCAAGCAGTCCTCTCTCCTTGGCCTCCCAAAGTTCTAGGACTACAGGCATGAGTCACTGTGCCCGGCCTCCCATATATTATACTAAAAACAAAAGTTAAAAATTAAAAAGCAATCTGGAACTTAACACATTGAATGAATCCACCCCTTCGAAACTATTTCTCCATATCCTAAGTGCCTTGATTTGATCATTACACATTCTATGCATGTAACAAAATATCACATATACCCCATTCATATGTACAAATGTTCTGTACAAATAAAAACATGAAATAAATAAATCTATTGCCGAATGCATCATAATCAAACTGCTGAAAACTGAGGGCAAAGAAAATATCTTAAAAATAGCCAAAGTTGTCAGAATCAGAATGGAGCCACTTGTGTTAAAAATCCTGATAAACAGAACCAGGGAAGGCTAGGAAGGGAGGGTCTGGTACCGAAATACCTGATAACAAGAACTGTCACAAAAGACTCTGCAAAAATCACAAGGTTGCACAAAGGCCACCACAACCTAACAACAACAAAAATACTTCTGTGAGGACATCTGCCCAGCAACTGCCTGTCCAAACTCCGACAGGCGCCACCCTTGTTATTGATCCCTGCAGCCAAGGATAATTATCTCAAAGCAATTATGTAATCCTCCTCATTTTTCCTTTTAAAATGTTTGTCTTCCTTTGCCTCCCTGAATATTCACACAGATTACTGTGTACTGTGGCACACATATTCCCACTGCAGTGCCTATATCCAAATAAACATTATTTTCTTTAAAAAAATAAAAATGAAAAGACATCTCAGGGGGCTATGCGTGCATTCCAAGACGCTTTCAGACTTTGTCTTGGGAACTGACTTCAGAGCCATCCTATGAGTCATACTTTACAGTCAGCTGGTTTGATCACCCAACTTATTCTTCAGCTTTGCCTTTGAATAATTTTTGTTTGATTCCAAAGATAAAATCCTCTGTTAAATAATTATGCTCTTCCAGCAAGCTTGCTTCTCTGTAGATCATAAATTTTTTGAGCCAATAGAGCATGTTTGGTTCAACTTTGGCCATCTAATCCCTGGCTAGGCACTTCAGAAATGCTTGATCTATACTTATTTACGTGGTTGTTCACACTGCTCCACAAGGCTGTTTCCATCACGGTTATGTCTTCTAATTGCAGACCCCAAATGGTGGTATGTTTGCCTTCTCTTCTCAGGTAGCTTTTTAATATTAAATAGTTAATAAGTCCCAGAAAAGGAAGGGTTATTCTAAATCTGCACCCACCAAAGCCCACAGTAGAGATGCCTTGTGGAATAAGCATCAATGATTTTCTGTTGGTTAAGGTCACAGAGAACAGTCTGTCAACATTTTTCTCTATGTAGCTTTTCTTTTCAGGAGCATAGAAGAAGGACGAAAAAGCACAGCTCTGGGAGCGCATGAACAGAGAGCTGGCACTCGAGGGATTGATTATGTATTCACTTATTTATTACAATTTTTTAAAAATGGCCCAGCTGCTTCGACTCACACAAGCTGAGCTGAAATATTTCACTCCGTAGTATTCTCATGTGGTGGTTACAATGCTGAGTGAATTAATACAAGGGTTTTTTAACCCTAAAAGAAGAAAATCCAAATTAAGTAAAAAATGTTAGCGCCAGAAACTGGGATTCAAACATTTCAGTGTTTCCCAGGAATGCCCACTGCATGTTTCCCCTCCTTGTGTTGGCCCACAGCAGCCACTCTGCCTAGGGGTGCACGTGACACCCCCTCACCCGAGGGAGTCTCCCAGTTGCTCACCTGTGTCCCTCATGTGAGGTAGGAGGCCCAGGCCTGTTCACTCCCTGTTTCTACACACGGTCTCCCTCTGTGTGTGCCTGTGTCTGTCCTAATCTCTTCTTAGGGGCCACCAGTCATGTTGGATAGGGCCCACCTCGATGGCCTCGTTTAACCTTAATTATCTAACTGAAGGACCTGTTAGGTACTATAAAATGGCCCCAGGAGATTCCCATCCCCTGGTCAAGAACATGGGATCCGATCACAGCTGCTGTGGGGTTTCTCTCCTGTTATTATCAGTTTGCCTCCTCACTTACATTTTGGTCAAATGTTGGAATAGCCCAGCTCCAACTGTCTTAGACAGAAGGAGAAATTTGCTGGCTCACGTAACTGGAGAGTCCAGGGATGGGTTTGGCACAGGATGTGTTTTGTTCAGCTACTCAAGTGGTGTCAAGATCAGGCTTCTCTCATCTCTTGGCTTGTCCTTTCTCGTGTTGATTTTTTCTCAAACTCTCTTGTGAGGGCCAGATGGCTGCCAGTTGCTCTGGCCTCATCACCTGCAAGTCCATCAGAAATTTAGCCTCCGTCTCTCCTGTTTCAATGCCAATCTGTGACCTGATTTTCCTTGGTCCACATCGAGTTCTAAGTGCCAACCCCTCTGTACCAGGCAGGTTTCAGTTGTAGACACAGAAGCCACTCTAGATACGGGAAGCAGAGGAGGGTTTGATGCCAGTAGTGAGTGCTGGAAGAACTGTTGGATGATCTGAAGGAGGTGGTTCTAGGCCCGACCTTCAGGAATGACTCTCAGATGACAGCAGAACTGACCTGCTGCAGAAGCTCTGCCCCTCGAAACAGCTAGGTGGGAAGTCTGGAGGCCACCACTGGACAACTAAGTCCAAGTTCACATGTCATGTTTGGACTTCAGGGATCAGGAGGCCAGGAAGCTCACGGCCCCCCACGGCTGTCACCAACTTGCTTCTCACGCCTAAGACACAGTTGTTGCATGTCTGCTTTCCAAATCCTGCTTAAGTGGAGCATTTTGGGTAATAATTTACATTCAAATCATTTCCCACACGAGAGTCAGGAAAAGGTAGTTTTTTTTGAGACAGAGCCTCAAGCTGTCACCCTGGATGGAGTGCCGTGGCATCACAGCTCACAGCAACCTCCAATTCCTGGGTTCAAGCGAGTCTCCTGCCTCC
>CAUYRH010118194.1:0-22840 GCA_963574655.1 Perodicticus potto
GGGTGGGGTCTTGGGGCCTTGGTGTGTGCCACACCTTTTGGGGACAAAACTCGATTGTAAGAGGGACTTTACCCAACAAATGCAACTAGTGTAACATGGTTTCTTGTACCCTCAATGAATCCCCAACAATAAAAAAAAAAAATTTTTTTTACTGAAAACAAATATTAACTACTAAAGCAATTCTGAACATTAGTATCAGATAAAGTTTGGAATTCTCTTATATTTATGGGGCATAATTTATCTATTAAAATCTTTAGTATAAGCAGATGCATCCATCCAAATACACTTAGTAAGCATCTACTAATTTAGACCACCATGGGAAAAGGAATGTGTTCTCCTGACCCACACATGGTGAGTAATAACAGCTTCAAAGGCTCCAATGCAGACTTGCTTCAGGGTCTGACCACTGATCCCCAAACAACTTCAGTATTTAGGGGAAAAACCAAATGAGTTGCTAGTTTCTTGCTCTAGTTTCCATGTCATCCAGAGAGAAGGGTGTTGAGTGGCTATCTTTCTTTGACACCCTAAACCAAAAGGTCATTGGAGATAAGTCTACGAAATTGAATTTACATATTCATTCTTGCATCTGTTGAATTATTTCCTTTTAATAAATCCTGAGATGTGAAAATAAGCCTTTTTTCTGAATCTTCATATGTGAAATATTCTAGTGTTTTTTCAGAAGGGTCACGCATATTTTCAGCATTGCTGGCAAAATATGTGCAGTAATAATAATGATAGTAAAAGTGCTAGCTCTGTTTATTTAGTATTGCTGTGTGCCAGGTGCTATTTTACTAAGCACTTTACACACATTATTTTATCTAAAACTTACAATAATCCTATGAAGTAGATATCATAATTCTGCCTATTTTCAATTAGAAAAGATGAGATTCAAAGAATCAGAGAGGCTAAGTAAGTTACCTAAGGTCACATAGCTCATGTGTATTAGTGCTATCTCTCCATTACATATTAAATAACTAGCAATATTAGATAGCAAGCATTCCATATTTATTATACATAAATATTATACATATATACAGTATATTACATGTTCTATTAATACATACATCATCATTTTCTTTCTTTTTTGGTGGAGGGGACAGAGTCTCACTATGTCACCCTTGGTAGAGTGCTGTGGCATCACAGCTCACAGTAACCTCAAACTCCTGGGCTTAAGTGATTCTCTTGCCTCAGCCTCCCAGTAGCTGGGACTACAGGTGCCCACCACAATGCCCGGCTATTTTTTGTTGCATTTGTCATTGTTTAGCTGGCCCGGGCTAGGTTCGAACCTGCCAGTCTTGGTGTACATGGCTGGTGCTGTAACCACTGTGCTACGGGTGCCAAGCCCATACATCATCATTTTCAATGTGTATAGCTTTATCACTAAATTTTATCTGCATTGGGGGTATACTTTAAATTTTATTTCTTTTTTCTTATATAGTGGGTATAAAATCATTAATTGGAATTAAATTTTTTCTTTTGTGGGGGCTTTAAAAATTTAAAACAATTTAACTATAAAGATGAGTATCTCTTCTATTTCCTGGCTTTCATTATTAAAATTCTAGAAGTGCATTGGATCTATCTAAAGCCCAGCTCTGTTTCACTTAATCTCTTTACCTCAACTTCCTCATCTCCTGCAAGGTTAAAATAACAATGCATAAAGCATTCAGAGCAGTGCCTGGCCCATAGAAAACAGCCTCATCATGTTAGTTATTACCTAATAATAACCAAATAATAATCACACAAGCACAGCCAGCCTTCTACGGTTGAACTCCTGATGAGACAGGGACCAGCTATCACTTGTTGTATACTTACCTCCTTAAGGTGATTACACCTGCACATTGGATAGCCCTTTGTATAACATCTGCTCCATAATTAATTAATTCTGGAGTTGTCATGACCTCCCTATAAAGGACTCTCTAATTACCCTTCAAATCAGTGATTCATACATATTGCAAGGCTTCTCAAGATCTTGCTTCTGGAAAAGCTATTAGCCTAAAATGAAACTTGGAGAGCTCCCTTTCTGACAAAACAGGTTTCATAGAAGTGAAACCTAAAGAAGAAAATTATAAACTCAACTCTGTGAGCATGTCTAAGAGAAAGGAGGAGGGGGCAAGTTTTCTATCACTCTTCCCTGAGAAATCCTAAACCAGTATCCCTTTCAGAGAAAATATGAGTTCAGCTATCCTCTTTTTTAGCTGACATCTTCAATTTTCAGACTGACAATATTCTTTTTCTTAGCATGTCAAGAACACTGCTGGGTAAATCTTTTGGCTGTCAGATCTTTAGTTTGAAGAGGCTGAGTTTCCCCTCCAGTTCAAGGACCATTGATACTTAAAGTCTGACAAAGAGGCAAAGAGTAAAATTTATTTATTTATTTTTATTATTTTGGATTCATTGAAGGTATAAAGAATTAGGTTATACTGATTGCATTTGTTAGATAAAGTCCCTCTTATAATTGTGTCCCACCCCTAAGAGGTGTGCCATACCCTGTGACTCCCCATCTCCCTCCCACCTCCCCTCTCAACAGTAGAAATTTAAATATCACTTCTCTGTGCTTTATTTTGTTTTATTTCTAATGAGAACTCTCTGCCTATAACTTTAGCCTTGTTGAGTACTAGATAGAATAAGAGGGAACAACCTGAAGTCTTAAGAATGTTCACATTAAAAATATGGTGTGTTTAAAAAAATACAGTGTGGTGATAGGGTTAGTTCTAGAAGGCTTCAGGGAAGGAGAGAAGAGAAAGCACTCTGTTGGGGAGAAGTTATCTGGTATTTGACTTATACTACCATTAATGTTTACTGAGACCTGGAGCCAACCAGGAGCTTCTCTTCAGGATCATAGATCAGAAAATTAAAGAGTTGATCTAAATCAGCAATTCTAAAACTCGTTGTTAATGCAGTGGAACCCTTTAAAAATCTTTTAGAACTCTTGTATATAAAACAGTTAGAAATCAAGCTACTCTGGCTTAAATAGAACTTTCAGACCCCAGTGTTTTGCCTACCTCACTTCTCTTTGACTTATTCTTTCCCTATGTTTTATTTCCCCAACTCTTCCTCCATCCTCCTCTTTTTGGCAGCTTCTGAGGCATTTTTAAGGAATGCTTGGGCCTAAGGGATTACAGTTACAAGAATGATTATCTTTAGCAATTCCTAGCTACTAGCTCCAAAATTCTGTGGTATCAGAAGCCAATTCATTACTAGGCCATTCTGGCATGGTATAAAAGAAAGATGATCAACTTTGGAATTAGGCAATCTAATCAATCTATGCTCTGCCAATGACCAGCTATATGTCTTTAAACCTGTCAGTTGCTTTCTCTATAAAAACCCTCTTCTCATCTGAAAAATAGGGAAATGATAGTTTCCTCAAAAAAATGAGATAATACCCCATTAAAACATTCAAGAAATACTAATTTTCTTCTTTTGTGTCCTAAGAATTGTCTTTGAAGAAAATCAAAAGTGACATTGAGACAGGCATACAAATAGCTTCAGCAAAGAAATTGTTTTGGGGTATGTAACATACTCATGACATAATGGAAAATGAAATCTCTGATTATTCTTGGAGATAGAGAAAAGAGAAACTGATCACTGTTCTAAGGTGGGTGTGGGGAAAAGGAAGAATAAAAGATTTTTTAGAAAACCCTGGGCTCTAAAATGATTCAGTGACTAAGTTACTTTTGAGAACATAGCTCACCCAACGTCAATTGTCCTTCTTGGCCTTCTGAAAATGAAGTCAACTCCAAAATCAAGAAGTCTCCATTTCAAAAGGTAACAAAGTGGCTGCATAAACAGAGCATGAGAGAAATGTCCTATTAACAGTGCCTTTTAAAAAGCTTAGGTTTTAGGATTTTGAGTTGATAGTAAAGGCAAATGGAATCTTAGTCTAGCCTACACTAAAGAAAGCATGATATCTAAAACCTTTTGACTTTTTTTTTTTTTTTGGTATTGATCCCTCTTTATGACAAAACCTTACCAAGAGAAAATGTAGGCTATTTGTGACTGTGGGAACAGCTGGCGAGGCTCCTTCCTATTCTGATAATGCCCTGATAGAGGAAGCAAGGAAGCAGTAGAAATGTGGCTTATGCCACTCACTGAAGGAAAGGGAAAGAGGTAGAGCTGTAATGCTTAGGCCAGTCCCACCTTCAAGCCTTTGTTTGCTTCAGCCATTTCCTCTGCCTGGGGCTCTCTTCCCTCAGAGCTGCACCTGGCTAGTTCCTTTGAACCAAACAAGGCTCAGTTGAAAGGCATCTCTTTCAGAGACCACCAACCCAAGATAGTATATCCCTTCAATCACTCCCTATCCCTTTATACTATTTTATCTTCTTCATCATATATAACATCTGAGTTGGTTTTCCTAGTTGAATATGTACTGACTTTTATGTCTGTGGACACTCATCAGGGTGTGAGGCTAGCAAGAACAAGGCTCTTACCTTTTTCATTCACTTCTCTATCCCCAGTGCCTGTCACAGAATGGCAGCTCAAGAAATGTTTGTTGCACAAATAAGTAAAACATGGAGTCCTTGATATCGTTATTGCAAGTGTGATGGTGATGCAAATGTGGAGCACACTGCAGGACACCTAACCCCACTTGGAACACAAAGGAAGCCTTTGTAGAGAAAATGGCCTCAAATATGAGACCAAAAGATTGGCCAGGGGAAGACATTCAGTAACATTTATATTACTACACACATATATGTATATGTGTGCACATATGTGTATAGATAGATACACATACATATTCATTCCTCATAACAACTCCATAACATGGATGCATTTGTTAGATACCATGACTATTTAACAAATGAGAAAACCCGACCTAACCTAATGTGCATAATGAGATAATAATGCCTTACCACAATGAATAAGTAAGCGAGGAGATGGTTATGTTTATCAGTTAGATGGAAGCATTCCACATTGTATATCAAATCAGCACATTGTTCCTCATAAATGCATTAATGTACACAGTTATGATTTAATAAAGAATTTAAGAAAAAAAAGAAATTGGAGGTTCTAGTGTCAGCCTGCACTCCAACCATCACACTAAGAGAAGAAGGCATAGGGGTAGCATAGTCGAAGCCACAGCAATGAGAGGGAACATGATGTGGGGAAGCTGGAAGGAGTCCAGGATATATTATGCTGAGAGAACAAAGAAGAGGGTAGCAAGTGATGTAAGCTAGAGAGAAAGGAACCAGATCAAAGTTGGCTTCATCCCAGGATTTTGCATCAGCAAACTTTGGGAGCCATCCTTGGTTGACCACAACTCCTATGCTGGGTATACATATCAGCAGTCCTGCCTGATAGGTTGGCTTTTGTTTCTATGATCAGGTCCAGTTCATCAGTTGATAATATTTAGAAAGGTGTTCCTGGTAGCTGCCCTACCTATAACCACCATTTACAGGAGAACAAAAACTCTGAGCCCAGGTGTTTAGAATCCTGGTTTGCTTTATTTTTTTAAAGCAAAGGCAACTGAGCATTAGTTTTTATTCTGGAATAAAAACTAATTTATTCTGGTTTGTCCAGCCATAAATGCTGTAGAAAGGAAGCTGAATGTTAATTAGATGTCAACAGTAATTGTGGTGATTATGTTTTGTGAATAGCTGTTGGGAATAGCTGGATCCACATCTAGAACGTGATGTAAATGACATTTTAATAGTTTTTAAAAGAAAAAGAGAGCAGCCTGTTACTAAGGAAATTACAGTGAATAGAATTATAGTTAAATAGATTTCTTAACAAAGAACTATAACAATGATAACCGTCTATCATAAAGTATGTAGTATATATTGAGGAGAATCATGAAAAAAAAGTTTTGAGGCCAAGATCTCTTATTTAAAAGAAAATCAGTTATCTTATAGCTTTGCCTCAAGGTTTCCCTGAAATGTTTTAAGCTGTATCTTTCTGATTTTTTTCTTAGAACTGGGTCAAATGCAGTTTTTGTAAACCTATCATTTTAATGATATTTTAATTACATGCTTTGTATCTACTGCAGGGACCCCAGTATTGCAATAACCTATATGATTGTTCCACTTCAGAAGACACTTTAATTATATTAATTTATTTTCAAATAAAAGTCCCAATTTGGAGTATTAATATTGAAGTCAGATATTTATCATATTTTTTACAACTCTTCTTTTTCTAACGAAAATTTTCACTTGATGTTTTTAAAGTAGAACATCTGTTGCACTAATTTGGTACAGTCACTTACAGCTATGTGGTGGATTTATGATCATCTATTTACTCATTCATTCAACAAATATTTGTTGAGTACTTACCATGCATCTCTTATCATAAGAACTGAGTGGGTGAAGTAATCCATACTATTATTTGGTGACATCCCAAAGGAACAATATATATTTCCTTCAATACTAGTAGCTCTCTTCCTCTACCCCTCCACTCTAGGTTGTCTGTGTCCCTCCACCCTCCCAGTTGATAAATATGGCTGCATGCCCCAGGGAACAAGATTGACTCTGTTTCTGTCCAAAGCTGTCTATGAAAAAGGACTTTGGAATCCAATGGGAAAATAGTAAACAACGTGATGCATGGTCTAGCAGAAGAAATAAATGAAACTATATGGATATCATACAATACGGGTTAAAGAAATCTTTTCAGAAGAAATTCACTACAAACTGATAGGAGGGTTGTACCAAAGGCAGAGGTAAAGCAAGAGTGAACAGCAAACACAAAGCTCAAAAAGCAGCAGAGCACGGTCTCCTTCAAACAAGTGAACATTGCTCTGTCTGGCCTGATCATAAAGGATGGAGGAGGCTGTGTTTAGTGTTGAAGTTATAGCCATGGCTAAAGCTCAAATACTGCAGGGCCTGTGGACTGTGTCAAAGAAGGGACTTTATCTTTTTTAATTTTTTATTGTTTGGGATTCATTGAGGCCACAAAGAATTAGGTTACACTGTTTGCATTTGTTAGATAAAGTCTCTCTTATAATGTGTCCCACCCCCAATAGATGTGCCACACATTTATGACCCCCCCATCCACCTCTTTCCTCCCCCTCCCCACTTGCTCAATCCCCTATCTCCACACTTGTATTAGCTTATCCACTGCCTTCATATTAGAATTGAGTTCATTGGATTCTTGCTTCTCCATTCTTGTGATGCTTTACTAAGAAGAATGTGTTCCAATTCAATCCAGGTTAATACAAAAGATGTAAAGTCTCCATCTTTTTAGCGGCTGAATAGTATTTCATGGTATACATTTACCATAGCTTGTTAATCCATTCCTGGGTTGGTGGGCATTTAGGCTATTTCCACATTTTGGCAATTGTAAATTGAGCTGCATTAAACAGTCTAGTGCAAATATCCTTATGATAAAAGCATTTTTTTTTTTCTTCTGGGGAGATGCCCAGTAATGGGATTGCAGGATCAAATGGGAAGGTCTAGTTTTAATCTTTGAGGATTCTCCAGACTTCCTTCCCAAAAGGTTGTATTAGTTTGCAGTCCCACCAACAGTGTAAAAGTGTTCCCTTCTCTCCATATTAATGCCAGTATCTGCAGCTTTTAGACTTTGTGATGTGGGCTATTCTCACTGGGGTTAGGTGACATGTCAGGGTAGTTTTGATTTGCATTTATCTGATGATTCGGGGTCCTGAGCATTTTTTCATATGTCTGTTAGCCATTCGTCTGTCTTCTTTAGAGAAGGTTCTAATCATCTCTCTTGCCCAGTGATATATGGTATTGTTGGGTCTTTTTTTTTCTGTTGATTAATTTGAGTTCTATAGATCCTAGTTATCAAGTTTTTGTTCAATTAATAATATGCAATTATTTTGTCTCATTCTGAAGGTTGTCTGTGTGCTTGGGTTGTTGTTTCCTTAGCTGTTCCTTTGATAAACCAAACAAGATCATACATTGGGAAAAAGAATCACTATTCAATAAATTATGCTGGGAAACTGGATAACCACATGTAAAAGACTGAAACTGGACCTGCACCTCTCACCACTTACAAAAAGTGATTTAAGATGGATAGAAGATTTAATTCTAAGGCATGAAACAAACAAAAAAAACCCCGCAAAGAAAGTGTGGGGAAAACACTTGAAGATATTGGCCTGGGGAAAGATTTTATGAGGAAAACTTCTGTGGCAATTGCAGCAACAACAAAAATAAGCAACTCTGACTTAGTTAAAGGGAAAAACTTCTATATAGCTAAGAACTTTATCTTAAGAGCAATAGGAAGCAGATAAAGGGTGTTGAGCAAGAGAATGAGATGATCTTATCAACCCTTGAGAAAGATCCCTCAGGAGGGAGCCTTGTGGATAGTGGTTTGCAGGTAGTGAGGTTGGCAGCTGGGAGAGGAATTAGTAGACTACTGCAGGATTCTGGGTCAGAGATAGGGTGGCTCGTGCTGGGGGCCAGAAGACCATAAGTGGATTTGGACAGAATGTTAAGTAATAGAATCCACAAAACCTTGTTTACTGCAGTTTGGATGCTGTTTTGCTGGAGACCATTTCAATGTGCTGGTTACAATAAATGATAACAAAACAGTAAAAGCAACCAAAATAAAGGCATTGATTGAAAACCTACTCTATGCCAGGAACATGATCAGCACCTCAATCTTCAGAATGCCACTGTGAGTTAGGTGTATCCATTTCTTTCCCAGGATCACATTGCCAGAAGGTGGCAGAGCTGGGATTTGGGTGCTGGCACTCTGACTCCAGAGCCTGTGTTCTTGTTGAAAATTAAAGTTAGAGAACAATAATGAGATTAGTATAATATATCTTTCTTTTTTTCTTTAGCTACCAAAGCCCTGTATACTTGTTAGGACTAATATCTTTATGTTTTCAGAGATTTGAAAAGCAGCTATCATTGCTCCAGGGATTTGTTCATTTTGCTATAGAGGAAACATAAGCTTAGAGTAAGAAAGAGAAAAAAGTGGGAAGAAATAAAATAATGAACAGTACAAGCATGGGCTAGGTATCCAGTACTTTATACCAAGTACGATTCTTAGAGCTTTATTTTTGTTCCTCACTGAGCTAGGTGCAGAGGATATATGATTTTTAATTTTCTAAGAACCCTGGGAAATAGGTAATATGGTTGAGACTTGAGTCTGAGAAAGGTTTAGCTTTATGTCCAAAGGCATTCAGTTAGGACAGGCCTGAGCCTACTGACTTGAGTCTGTCCAGAGCATACTGCTGCCTCCCAGAGAGAAAAGGAAAGACAGAGACACAGAAGGAGGTAGGCCTTTGGGTGTCCCCAAAAGTGAGAGAGAAGGAGAGCTCAGCTTAATTGAGTGCAGAGTTTGGAGCTGGACAATCTTACAAATGGATATAATTAGCGTAACTTAAGGAGTTGCTTGTCTTCACAAGAGACTGTGCTGTGGAGCCCACTGATGGCAGAATGTGTTCTATTAATGCTAGCAGCCCACATTGAACTCACGACAATTAGAAGTCATGGCCAAAACATAAGTTCCAGTCTAAATATTTTTATTGCTGATAGAAATGATTTGGTGCCCTTTAGATTGTCGCAGATTGGTCCATGTTGAATAATTGAGAATTTAATTATTATTAACTTGAGTCCGAACTTTTTTGGAATATATGTTACACTGGGCTCACAGTTTACTTGTCCTAGTCCAAGGACCTTATAATTGGAGGATTGAAAATATCTAGTAGGTTAACAAAGCACAGACAATTTAAATGATTGATTGATTACCTGGGGTCACACACCTACCAGATAAAGCTTGCACAAAGATATTTCTGTTGAACCTTAATTTTCCATGGAGAAATTGCACAGTTTAGGGCTGTGGCAGTAATGAACCATTGCAGCTTAGACCAGGAGTGACTCCAGAGCAGTAGCTCTGTGTCCAATTGACATTTTTATCCTCATGATTAATGCAATGCCTAATTTGCAACAAGCTCTCAAAAAGTTCATGAATGAATGAAGAACAGCATGAATTATGAGCAACATGTTATATGATAAGGGGGCAATGTAGTATAGTAGTCAAATCTATGGATACTGAGCTAAGACCATTTGAGTTCAAATCTTTCTAGCTATATGTTTGACATTTAGATCTCTTGACTTAAGTTTTCTCATCTATAAAATGGAGACAATACTATTGTAAGACATTGCATTTAAAGTGCTCAAACGGGTTTGACATGTTACTTATATATCAGCCTTGTTAACCTACAAGTTAAATGGCTTCTTTGTAATCTTTACCTTTTCCCAATGATATCTTTGCTCACAAAAAGAAAATATAACATATTTAAATTGTTCCATTGAAAGGTGGATCCAGAGATGCAATCTAGTCTTGTTGGGGAATAAGACAAATGGTGGCATGAGCAAAATGGGGACTCAGAAGTTAGACTGGAATCTAGAGTATGTAGATATTGTTCCACCCAAGTGTAGATATTAGGGCTCCCCCTGCAAAATCACCATGTTGATTTCAATGCCCTCTCTTTCAGGAGGTTAGAGTACCCAGGGCCATTGGAAGGGAGTGAGAATGTCCACTCGGGTTGGGGCTCAGTAAAAATACTAGATATACTAAGGCCATCTTTCTATTGAATGATTCATAGGTGTCCTTGGAAAAGCACCTATCATGCCCTCTCAGTATGGCGACATGTAGTGCTCACCCAAATGGCAATGGACATCTGAGGGTTTGGGTTTGGCTGCTATATTATCCAAGGCTCTTTAGGGAAAAATAACCAATAAAATCAGATAGATGGATGAATGGATAGATAGATAGATAGATAGATAGATAGATAGATAGATAGATAGATAGATAAGAGGAGACTTTTATAGGGCTCAGCTCATGTGACTGTGATGGTTGAGATATTCCATGATATGCCATCTGCATGTTAAAGACCCAGGGAAGCCAATGATATGGCTCGGTCCAAGTCTGAAGACCTGAGAACCAGGAGAGTCAATGGTATAATACTCAGTCCAAGGCCAAGGCCTGAGACTAGTACATGTCCCAGAGCCCAGAAGCTGGAGACTCTGGAGTTCTGTTATCCAAGGGCAGGAGAAGAATGAGGTCCCAGCTCAAAGAGAGAGAAAACAAATGTATGTTTTCTGTCTTTTTGTTTTATCCAAGCACTCAGCTGATTGGCTGGTGCCTGCCCACATTGGGTAAGGGTGGATATTCTTTACTTAGTCCACTGATTTAAATTCTGATCTCTTCCAGAAATACTCTCACAGACATACCCAGAAATAAAGCTTTATTACCCATCTGGGCATCCTTGAATCCAGTTAAGTCAACACCTAATGTTAACTATCACAGCTGCCCACAGAGCATCTTCACCATCTCCATGCTGACTCTGCCCTCCACTCTTCTGCATGAGGTCTCTACTCTCTGACCCCACCAACCTCCTCCAGGACCTCCAGTCCTCCTATTGTCCTTCTCTATTGTTTACCCCACCAAGCCAGGAGATCCTTAGTCTTGCCTCCTCAAAGATCAATCAATCTGCAGCTTGCTTCCTTCTTGTTCCAATCTGGTCCCACAATAAGCCCTATATCCCTCTTTTGTTCCTTAGGGCCTTCTATTTTCATTCTCAAAGCCCTTTCTTCTCTCAGCAAAACTCATTATATCATCGTTTCTCATAAGGGCTTCAAGAACATATTTTAGAATCAAGAAAATCTAAAAATCAACTTTTAAATTCTTTTGACACATTTGCCATCACTCCACTAGTTCTCTTTGAGGCAATATGGGTGCCTCTGACTAATAGGAGGCAAAGTCACCATCAAGGAAGGGAAGAGAGGCACAAAGACTGATGCTTCAAAGTCATATCTTGCTGTACCAAACCCATTGACCATCCCAGTATCAGCAGGTTGGCTCCCATCTTTGACTTATGGCTAACATTGGCTCCTGAGCTCTGTTTTCTTGCCCCTCTGAATATATAAAGTGAAGACCATGGTGGGAAAATTATCCTGAAATTCAAACTCTTCATATCATGATGCTTTATGGATTTTATATATTGTTCCTTAGATACATAATGGTTGTTTCCTATGTGTGTTTCACTTAGTCTTCACAACAATACTATGAGGTTGATGCTATATTGTTGTTAGTTTCTGAAATTGAGGTTCAGAAAAATTGAAGCCATCATTTCTGCTGTTTTCACATATTTTTGAGCACTGCTCTACTCCCTTGGAGTTAGATGTACCTGTATAATTTGCTTTGGTAAATAAAATTTGAGTAGAGGTGACATATGTCACATCTGGTTGGAAACTTTCACAGCCAATGCACAATTCTCTGTCTTCTCTTCCCTGTGCCCCCATGATGTTCCACATGGCATCCTGGAATGTGGTGCAGAACCCTATTCATCCTTCAGTGCACAGATAGCAACATGCAAGTGAAAAGCACTGTTTCAAGCCACTGACTTTTTCAGGTTGTTTGTTAACAAAGCTTAACCTTGTTCATTGTGATTAATACAGAAGTTACTCATTCATGCAATTACTTATCCATTTATTAATTCAGGAGATAATTATTGACTATCTATTCTGTGCCAGATGTGGGCTAGGTATTGCAAAAATAAGTCAAGATACTTGTCCTTATAATCTCTGGTGAGTGGTCTGCCAGTGTCACACACTTAATTAAATGATGATGCTGAGTTTCAAACTCAAACTCTTAGATTCCAGAGTTTATACACTGAAATGTTGCTTTCTACTATCTCAAATAGAAATTTCTAGGATAGTTTACAATTTATTCTTAAAAATTTCAAGGTCTGGGTCTTGTCTAAGTCTGATAGCACAGCAAGCTAGATTCCATATGAGCTGTCAATTCAGGCGTGATGGGCAAAGCAAACTGGCTGAGGTGCATCACCAAAGCAAGGTTGCAAAAGATGTCAAAATTTTGGCTGTGATTTCTGCAGCAGGCATTGGTCATGTATTCTGTCTGTTTCAAATACCCTGCAATATTTACAGGATTTTCCACTTGAGGGGTCTTCAAAGTGGAAGTCCAAAAACTTACTTCCAGCCTCCTTTACAGATGGGACACAGGCATGGGACTACCCTCCATGAAACAGATTCACTCCCACTAGAACTTTGGTTCAGAAATGAGCACTGTAGGGGAAAAGGCTTACTGTGAAGACGGGCAGCAGAAGCCCCTGGCTTTGAGGAGGACAGAGACAGCTAAGTTCCTGACACATGAGGCTGCAGAATGGACATGAGCTTGTTTGATAGTACTAATAGTGGCATCGGCAGCATTCTTCTCATTAGGCTTGCTTCAGAGCATGATTTGGGACATTATTCCTGGAAATCTGGCATTCAACCAAGTTCTCTGCACCTCCAAATATCTTTGAACTACTTGCTATTCTTTAGTGAACTTGTTTTCTGCTTAATCAGCCATAGTTAGTTCCTGATTCTTCAAGTAAGAACCCTAACTGATGCAGTGTGGAAGCTGAGTCAGAAAAGTTTCAAGAAAGATCTTGAGCAAAGAGAACAGCAAATGGCTAATCTAAAGGAGTGTGGGTGGGTAGGGAATAAAACTCTGGGAAATCTGAGATCAGAGGTGGTAAGGCTTGAAAAGGAAGAGAGCTTCAGGTCCACCTTGAACAAATTGGTGTGGGCAGATCCTTCTGCTGGCCCATGTCATCTGAAATCTGCTTATTCAGTCATTCAACAAATATTTATAGAACACATACTGCATGCCTGGCCCCACGCTAGGCAGTGAAGGATGTAAAGATGGATAAACCAGGCATAATCTCAACTCTCATGCCACTAATAGTTTTATGTAATGGGAAGGATGATCAAAATCAAATGTTCATACTAACAGAGAAGTATATAATTATGACTTGATAATAAAAGAAGGCTACATTTTGGTTTATAACATGACCAAGTGTGGGAGGGTGGAGAAGTCTTTCTGAGGAAGTATTGACTCTAGAGCTGATATTTGAAGAACAAAAGAAAGTAGCAGAGGGAGGTGAGCAGAAGAGCAACGCAGGAGACATGAGCAGCATGTGCAAAGACCCTGAGACAGAGTGAACATGGTGCTTTTGAAGAGCTGTAAAGCTGGTGAGCTTGAAGTGAAGGAAAGAGGGGAGAATAGAGTGAGATAAGCCTTAAGTGGGACTGAAATATTGGGGAAGAACATGAAGAGTCTTGAAAGTCTGTTAAGGATTTTGATTTTTTTTCTAAAATCAATAGGCTATTGAAGAGTTTTAAAGCCATGTGATAAGCTATGTGATAACGCTGTCAGATGTGTACTCTTTAAATGCCATGATTATGTGGCAACAGTGGACAGGGTAGGAGAGTAGAAGGGATACAAGAGCATGAATAAGGAGGCAATTGCAATAATCTAGGCCATAGTAAGTTGCTAGATCAGGCTAGAACATTATCAGGAGAGATGGAGAGAGGGGAGAGTAATTGGAGAGATATGTAGAAGGAAAATCAATGGAACCTCATGACAAGTTAGGAAGGTATGGGATATGTGGTGACTCCAACTTTTCTGACATGGGTAACTTACCTAAGGACCACTGGGAAAGCATCAGATTAGGCTAGAAAATGGATGAGAAAAATATCTTCATTTTTGTCTATCCTGAGATTATAGTGTCTTTAAAACACTCAGCAGAAGACAGTAAATAGACAGATCTGAGGGTCTAATGCTTCCGGAGAGTTTTGCTCTGGAGATGTCTCTCCATTGATCTTAAAAACAGGATCTGTTGAAGCTAGAATGTGATCAAATGCAGAGTGATAAACCCAAATTTGGAACCTTCAGCCATGTATTCAGTGCAGTTTTATCATGTATATACATTACACCGGTGATTCTCAGCCTTCCTAATGCTGTGGCCCTTTAATACAGTTCCTGTGGGTCGCAACCCACAGGTTGAGAACTGGGTATACA
The DNA here is from genome assembly GCA_963574655.1 of Perodicticus potto. Lineage (NCBI taxonomy): Eukaryota > Metazoa > Chordata > Mammalia > Primates > Lorisidae > Perodicticus > Perodicticus potto. The sequence goes on from CAUYRH010118194.1 coordinate 14,770, forward strand.
GAGCCAAGAAGGGGTCACTGACCTAGGGGAGCTTATACCATAGCTGAGAAATGTAAAGATCACTACACAAACAATAAAATGTGTGTAATGAAGGTACATACAGGATGCTTTTCGAAGGCACATGTTAGGTTTGAGGTTACAGGGATGAGTCATGGACAGTAGAATACACTATTCTTAAGGAATCACCAATATTAAATATATCTAGCTCTTTTGGATCCTTGCTTCTGTGATGACAAAGAAAAGAAGGAACAGTGGTCATGGCAGAAAGGGCCATGGCCATGTGTGTAGCCTATTGGTTGCACGAACTGCACCCAATGTGTGCTGAAAGACAAAGCTATAAAGAAAGTTCACTTTCAGAACATAGTGGAGGCTGTAGTTGTGAGGGACATTTCTGGAGCACCTTTGATGCTTATGTGATTCCCCAGCTCTATGTGAAGCTACATCACTGTGTGAATGGTGCTATTCATAGCAAGGTAGTCAGGGACCATTCTCCAGAAGCTGGAAGGACAGAACACCCTTGCCCCAATCTAGACCTGTGGATGCTGCCCCACCATCTCCACCAAAGCCCATGTAAGGAGTTGAATGTATAATGACTGAAGAAAAACTGTCTTATTGGAAAAAAGACTTTTAAAAAATTTAAAAATAAATATACCTAAAGCAATGGAGTTAGGGTGATTTAGGCAGAAAGCTGGGATTAACAATCCTACACGCATCTTTAACCTGAAGATGGCCATGTGTCACTGTAGCATTTCATGCAGAGGAAGAATGGGACTAAATCCGTGTTTTAGATAGGTAAGTCTGCTGGAGTCATGATGGACAGCTTTAGTAAAATAATGTCACTCCAAATCCAAACTTGCTATCAGCAGCTTTTTCCTAGGTGGGTTTTATGTTTGTTAGTGCCTTTAGGGTTCCAAGTGTTCCTGTCATTATATTCTCTCATTTGAAGCAGGACTATTGAAAAATGCTGCAAATCAGTGTACTATTATGCTTTATTCTTGTCATGGTTAAATTAGATAACGATCACAAAATGGTATTGGCTTGCTCACTTGTTAGGAATGTCCCTCATTAAATAACCATTTTCCTATAACAAAGCAAATTTGGGACAAGGCACAGTGTGTCTTTAAACTCTCTTTAAGTGATGTATTTTACTCTTTATCATATTCCATGATTTACAATGTTTTGACCATAGGTGATTCGTACTATAATTTAAGTATATTACATTTTTACCACAATTTGCCAAAGATTTGGAGGGCCAATGAGAATGTCGAGGTAAAAGATTGGGTTTGTCTTGTCTTAAGTTAAACAATGAGTAAGTTCTTGAGAATGAATTCTGAGAAGGAGCCCCCAAGGCTTATGTAATGGGGGTTATTTAGTCTGCATAAAAAATCAAGATAGGAAATTATGTTTTTGCTAGTTTAGTCTAAAGCTATTTTATTTTGCTTCATTACCATGAGTGATGAAGACAAAAATCAAGAAGAGACCCTGGGAACAAACGGAGCCTCAAATACCACTTTGGCAAAGAGCAGTTATGCTAAGCTAGAGCTTTAAATACAACACTCTAGATGCTTCTGGCTTACCCCATTCAAATCACTAGGAGCTATTGTCTTATGGTCTGGTGTTACATGTGAGTTGCTGACAGCTGCTGATAGTGATTGCTGCTTGGGGAAGAGGAACTAGAAAGAAAGATCCTCCACCAACTGTGTTTTCCATGCTGCCCAGATGTGAAAGACTCCACTGTCCTGAAAGGATAATGGGGGAGCTGAACACTAACAAAAGAAATGATTTTTCAAAAGCTAGGAGCTGCAGTGTTACCAAATTAAGAGTCTTTCTCCATTTATTTTCTTAGTAACAATCGCAGGTGGGAATAAGAAACCTCAAAGGAGAGAGAGAAAAAAATATATATATATATACACATCTGAAATAAAAACAAAGACCCCTGTTTCTCTCTCAGGCAGCAGCTTGGGTATCTTGATTGACATCCTCTGTTCTGAAGTCAATATTGTGAATAAAATAATGATTCTTATGTGGGAAGAAAAGCAAAGAAGGCTTACTGTGATTTAATAACAGCTTTCTGCTAGCTAGATAACTGAAAACTTAAAATATAGTTGACAGTAATTAGTTTTGTGGGGTTTTTTTCTTAAAAACATAAAACACTAAATCTTTTTCAAAAAACCCACACACAATAGAGACCCATCTGAAGGATTCCTTACACTTTCAAGTTTTATTAGGCTGTGAATGTGTTGCTTCAGCCTGGGTTCCAAGTCTATTAAATTTGAAAAGATGTAAAAAGGGACTTTGTGCTGCAAATGGACCAAGTGTCTTCTTCAACATGAACACAATGACAGGGAGACGGCAACAGTGCTGCCACAAACCTATTTCTGTCTCTTCATTAGCACAGTTCAAAAATATTGTGAATATTCAAACTGATCACAAAAACTTTCAGAACTAACCTTTACTAACAAAAAGGATTGGAAAATTTATCTACTAAACATTTTGAATCAATCAAGAGCAAATCCACCTGCCACTGATTTTATTTTTCTTGAAGCTAAAAGAAAATGCATTTGGGGGTGTAGAATATCTAATGGCCGACTCTCTAGATCAGGCATCCTCAAACTTTTTAAACAGGGGACCAATTCACTGTCCCTCAGACCGTTGGAGGGCCAGACTATGGTTAAAAAAAAAAACTATGAACAAATTCCTATGCACATTGCACATATCTTATTTTGAAGTAAAAAACAAAATGGGAACAAATACAATTCACACCGAAGCATGTGGCCCACGGGCCATAGTTTGAGGACCATTGCAACAGAAACGTTTTCGGCCTGTGTAGATCCTAATTAATAAAACCAGTATCATTTGCACATGCAATGAAGTTAAATTAGCCAGTATATTTATGCTCAAATCTTCTCTGCAAATATTTATGCATATTTTGAAACATAACATTTTCTGCATTACAGTATGGTACTCTTTCCTTTTATTTCTAAATAGTGCAAAATTTCCTAAACTCAGCAATGTGCAACAGCAGGCTTTTACTGGTTCACAAGAGCCAATAGTTAAATTTTCAAGGCCATATTTTGTAGGCCATATTTTCTATTAAAACTTAAATTACATAAATTTGATATAATTGGAAATAAGTTATATCAAAACCAAAATGTAACCACTCAAAACTCACCATTTACTAACCATTTTATTACTTTTTATTGTTACCTATGCTCTTGACATTACTTGCGTGCACTGTATTGAGATGGTGAAAATACCATATAAGGATGTGCTACTGCTCATCTCTTTGTAACATTGCATTCAGTGAGGAATTATTGGTAATTTTTAATTGGTGATGGTCGAAGTATTTATACCATGGGAAGAGACAAATGCTACAAATCAGAATTTAATTTAATGTTTTAATTGTCTAGACCAGAGACTGGCAAACTATAGCCCCCAAACCAAATCCTGTCCCAGGGAATTAAGAATTTTTTTTTGCATTTTTATAAGTTTTTGAAAAAAGAAAAATTATGTGACAGATTACATGTGGCAAACTTTTCTTCTCTAAAAGCCTAGTAGTAAATATGTTAGGTTCCGCAGGCCCTATAATTGCTATCACAACTGTTCATCCCTGCCATTGTAGTGTAGAATAGACAGTATGTAAACAAATGGACATGACTGTTTCCCAGTAAAATTTTATTTGAAACAAAAAAATAGATGGTGGACTTGTGTTGACCTACAAACCATAGTTTTCTAATCATAAGTTATAAACAGAAATAATTAAGTCTATTCTCTACAAATATCCTTCTAATCAATAAATTATAATTATAATACTAATCTTTATCTAGGCAATACTGTGAGGAATTAAAAGTATCACTATAGCAAATCGCACCTTCCCTACAGCAAATTGCAGCTAATTTGAATCACTTTGCAGTTGTCTTAAGTGGAAAATTCCATCTCTGAAAGCTATTGGGTCAATCATGTGATGGTAGTTGTGAAATGGAGCTTTGTGGTTTTCAAGACCTTAAAACCACAAAGTTTAAACCTTTAAAGTTGCCTGTTTCACTAAATCACCCAGGTAACTCTCGGAAGGCAATAGAAGATTACAAATAAAACACCTACTTATTCAACCCACTGATGATGATCTTTTCTGAAATTTCAAAGTATTACATGGGTACAAATTGTTTTGGTTACATGAATCACCCAGATAGTATCTGTTGTACCTGTTAGGTAGGTTTTCCCCATCCTCTCCTCCCCTCTCCCCACTGCTTGATTTCTATCGAGTTTACTCTCACTGTGCACATATGTGTTCATCAGCTAGTTCCAACTTACTAGTAAGTGCATGTTGTGTTTGTTGATCTTTTAAATGATATGAAGCCAACTGGTTAGATTGATATGCACTTAACTTGACTGAGACTCTTTCTTGTTGAATCATTGCACATTAGATTTCAGCTCACATGGCTACTTGCAGTAAGAAGGCTGGCATCATACTGAATTTCATTTTATTTCTATGAGTGTGCTTATGCGAGGCCACATGTACACACCCAGACACCAAATATGTATTAGAAATGTCTAAGGCACAGAAGTTAGTGCTGTGCTCAGTCTTTCCACCCACTAATCTGGAAAGTCTGGTCCCAACTGCTAAGATGTTGGGACCATGAACCATTAAGAATTATGGAATATTTTGGGTTAATAGAGGCTTAATAGTTTGTATGCATTTTTAACTTCCTCTTAGAAGACAACACTTATGTGATTGTATATTCCCTCCTTTTTGTCTGGAGTTCCTCCACATGCACCCTCAAAAGGAAGGGTATCTAAATATTATCTCACTTCTCAAGCAGACTCTTATTTATTTGAGGCCTTGAGGGAAGGACCACAGCCTATGCTTTGAGGGCAATACAGAGTACACAGTGTAACTGATGGTAAACCCACTGGATGGAGACTAAGCTCACCTGATTTCTATGCCTAGCCTTACCTCTTGTTCACCATGTGAACCCTGATTGGTTGCATCAGTGCCTCAGCCTCAAATCTACAATAACTGTCAAAATTGACATAGGACTAAACAAACTCAAACTTCCCTTATAACTTGCACTCTATGATACCAGAAACTTAGAGTTAGAAAGCATGTTCCAGGCATGATGGTACTTTCCTGCCACCCTCCTGGGAAAAGGAGTATGGTCAAAGGGAGAGACTGGAAGTCACTGGTGACAGAGCTACTCCAAAGGTTGGGCACGGGCAGTTCTCATGTTCCATCAGGTCTCAGGCCTGTTCAGCTTGGCCCACGTGATGTGTGTGTGTATGTGTTTTATTTTATTTTATTTTTTCCTGCAGTTTTTGGCCGGGGCTGAGTTTGAACCCACCACCTCCGGTATATGGGGCCAGCACTCTACTCCTTAGAGCCACAGGCGCCACCCGTGTATGTGTTTTAATTATCTGCCCATATTTAAAAGTCAGATGGTTTCATATAAAAATTTGCACTATCAGCTTTTCTTGAAAAATTAAAAGATCTAGCAACCTTGGTTCCCCACATTTCCCAATTGCCATGTGATTTAGAGCTGAGTGACAGCTGTACCTATCATGTGAGTGAGGGATGTTATAGACTATTCCTATTTTGCATCCAGACTATAAAAGGCCTCTGAAGCTCTCATGTGAGGGATCACAATGAGCTCTTCTTTTTTAACACAGCAGAGAAGATATCATTTCTAGATGGCCCATAAGCAATGCTAGGAGTAGATTCATTTTCTTTGTTTAAAGTAGTCCATTTGGTGAGATTCCAATTTTTTCACATTATGACTTTCTTTCTTAGGGAAATAGTTCTGATGGTTTGCATAAAATTTTCAGACTACATCTACCTAGAAGTAAATCTAACAAAGGAAGTACAAGATCTTTATAGGGGAACAAATTGAAAAATGCTATTAGGCGTAGAAAAGAAAATAACAAAATGATAATATATAATATGCCTATGGATGAGAAGACTCAATATTTTAAAGATTCAAGTTTTCCCTCAAATGATTTATAAATTGAATGCAATTCTAATAAAAATGCACATTTTAAAAAGTATTCTGATAAACTTATTTTCAACTTTATCTAAAGGAATAAAATCCAAGAAAGGCCAAGATAATTCTGAAAGAGAAGACAAAAGAGGAGGAAATGTCATAAGATGTGCAAGGATGCTACAATTAAAAGAGCATGGTATTGGTCCATAATATAAAATACACTAGTACTTCAGAATACAAAAATGAAAAATAGTTACACACATATATGGGGAAATTGCTATATCTGAAACTGAAAATCAGTGGAGAAAGGATGAACTATTTAATATGTAAAATTAAGAAAATTATCTTTCTCTGATGAAAAAAATTATATTTACACCTCCCTCCACATAAAAATACCTTCCAGAAAGATTAAAGATGTAAATATAAAAACTAAAACTCTGATCTGGAAGGGGTTTCTTAAAATAAGTAATAAAAGCAAAAATTGTTTTGTAGAGAGATAATTTAAATTTTTATATGACAAAGGATATCTTAAACAAATACAGGAATCAACTGGGAAAAGATAATTTCAACATATATAATAATAGGCAAATGATATGTTTTCAAAATGTATAAAGAACTCCTATGAATCAGTAAGAAAAAAATACAAATAACCAATAAAAAAATGGATGGAAGATACTAAGATGAAATTCACAGGAGAGGACACCAGAGAAGGCAATAAAATATGAAAAGATAATCCACTTTACTAGTAATCAGGAAAATTCAAATTAAAGTAACAGAAGTGAAAACATGTGTCCCCACAAAAAATTGCAGTCTTTTTTGTGATAGCTAAAAAACCAGAAACCACCAGATGTCCATTAACAGGTGACTATATAGACAAAATGTAGTATATCGATGCACCAAGTGAAAAAAAAGATAAGCACAGATATATAACAAAAATAGATGAATCTTAAAAATTTATTATGCTGAGTGAGAAATTTCAAACTAAAACGTATATTCTGTATAGTTTCATTTATGTAAAAAAAACTAGAAAATGCAAACTAATCCATGGCAAAGAAAACACATTTACTGTTGCCTGTTATAATCATTTTCTATTGCTACATGATAAATTACAACAAGCTTAGAGACTTAAAACAACACACACTTATTTTCTCATAGTTTCCATGGGGTAAGAGTTACCTGTATGCTCTGCTTAGGCTGACATCAGTGCTACATGCTCATCTGAAGCATTAAGTCCTCTTATAAGCTCTATAGTTTTTGGAAGAAGTCAGGTCCTTGATGCTGGAGGATTGAGGCACTAAGCTCCTACAGCCCTCTGCCATTTTCTGCCATGTTCCCCTCTCCACACAGGGCAATTTAGTTCTCCCCATCAAATCTTTGTGGTTTCTGCCTCTGACTTTTAGAACCTCTTTTGAAGACCTCATATGATTTTATCAGTCCCATTTGGAATAACCCTTCCTTTGATTGATTAATTTAACATCAACTGATTAGAGACATTAATTACATTTGCAAAAACCTTTCACTTTTGCTACATAATATAGCCAGATCATATAATTGTCACTGTACCATCTTTTCACAAGTCACACTCACATTCACCTTCAAGGTGAGCAGATCACACAGTGTTCACTGGGGGCAGGGAAACTTGAGAGCTGTCTTAAAATTCTGTTCACCACACCAGGGATCAGAAGTTGAGGGAAACATGTAAATAAAAGTCTTGCTTTCTCACTGTTCTTTTTTTTTTTGAGACAGAGCCTCAAGCTGTCACCCTGGATAGAGTGCTGTGGCATCACAGCTCACAGCAACCTTCCATTCCTGGGCTCAAGCGAGTCTCTTGCCTCCGCCTCCCAAGTAGCTGGGACTACAGGCACCCGCCACAACGCCCAGCCATTTTTTGTTTGCAGCTGTCATTGTTGTTTGGCGGGCCTGGGCTGGATTCGAACCCGGCAGCTCAGGTGTACGTGGCTGGCGCTTTAGCTCGTTGAGCCACAGGCGCCGAGCCAAGTCTCCATATTTTTTATAGTATTCCATGGTATTACATATACCACAATTTGTTAATCCATTCATGAGTTGATGGGTGTTTGGGTTGTTTCCACAGCTTG
>CAUYRH010118196.1:0-23354 GCA_963574655.1 Perodicticus potto
TGTTTGCTAGTGTTCTTTTTTCACCAGCATTTTCTCTTTTACCTTCAAGCAGTTGGGGTTCTGTGTTCTTTAACTCAGGGAAGGGGGCTCGGCGCCTGTGGCTTAACGGGCTAAGGCGCCAGCCACGTACACCTGAGCTGGCGGGTTCGAATCCAGCCCAGACCTGCCAAACAACAATGATGACTGCAACCAAAGCATGGCTGGGCGTTGTAGCGGGCGCCTATAGTCCCAGCTACTTGGGGGGTGGAGGCAAGAGACTCGCTTGAGCCCAGGAATTGGAGGTTGCTGTGAACTGTGATGCCATGGCACTCTACCCAGGGTGACAGCTTGAGGCTCTGCCTCAAAAAAAAAAAAAAAACTCAGGGAAGGGATGTGACAAGTAGGAGAAAAAAATAAAACCTAGGAAAGTATATGCCTTCTGGTTGCATATAGATTTAGGAAAAAGGAAGATCAGATTTGGGGCATTTAACTTTAATTTTAGATAAATTAATGTATGGGTTAAGAAAATGTGGGATATAATACACATACACAGAATGAAGAACTACTCAGCCATGAAAAGGAATGAAATATGTGTCACGTCTTTTGAGATAACTTGGATGGAGCTGAAGACAATTATGCTAAGTGAAGTAGCTCAAGAATGGAAAGACAAATACTACACGTGCTCTCTAACAACTGGGAGCTAATCAATGGGCGCACATGGGCACAAAGAGATGTAAAAGTCACTGGAAATCAAGAATGGGGAAGGAAGAAGGAGGATAAGGGGAAAATATACTATTGGATACAATGATCACTCTTCTGATGATGGGAAAACTAAAAGCCAACTTAAGCGTTGTAAAATGTATGCATATAACAAAAACGTGTACTTCCTTAATATTTTTAAATAAAAAAATTTTAAGTTAAAAAAAGGAATTTAGGCAAAATAAAAAATTCAGTTCCTCAGCCATATTAGCCACATTCTAATAGTTCAATAGTCACCTTGGCTGTTGGAGTCTGTACAGCACATATACAGAATATTTCTGTCTGGACACAAGCTGTATTGAACAATGCTGAGCTCCAACAGAGAAGAAATATTTCTGAGAAGCAGAGAGGCAAGTAGGGTACTTCCCCTTCAATGAACTATTAATTTCTGTCTTTAAGACAGCAGGAAAAGGACATTTATGTTCTGGTCTTCACAAAGGAAACACCTTAAAATAACAGAAATGAGAAGTTAAAATGTAAATTTTATCATTAGTGAGACTATGAGATACTGTAGCTCTCCAACCACAATAAATGAGGAAATCAGGAAGGATTAAACAGATATGTAGGAACATACACGAGTTATGATGAAAGTTTTGACATACACAAAACTTAAGAAACATAAAATCTGTACAGATGGAAACAGATGAAGCCCTCCCAATAACACTGATAAGCCAAGTGAGTTGAAATCTTGCATGGGTGAATCAGAAAGGATGGTGTCAACTGTGTTTCTTAGAAGTGAAATAATGAACCATAACACAGTCTGTCTGAAAAGTTGTGTAGTGACCTACATACAAGGAGAAGACTAGTTTTCAAAGTAGGTTATCAGGGCTAAAGAGTGAATATGACAAGCCCTTTCTTTAAATGAGAACTTAGGAATAAATAGTTCCAAAGGGAACTTCTTAGGGTCACATTTGGCAACATAAAGAAGCAGAGAGTGTGGAGCTGAACAAGGAACACACAGATGCTTGGCCTTGACTGAAAGCCGTCTGCCTGTAAGCAGATATGAGGACAGGGACTCTGGATAGAGAGGGGCCGTGTAACTATACATCTCCTTCAATGGTGGAAAATAAGGTTGAAAGAACTCAACCTTTGGGGGCAAAACACGATTGTAAGAGGGACTTTACCCAACAAATGCAGCTAGGGTAACATGGTTTCTTGTACCCTCAATGAATCCCCAACAATAAAAAATAAAATAAAATAAAATAAAATATAAAAAAATAAAATAAAATAAAATAAAAGAAAGAACTCAACCACACAAACTTGTGCCATAAGAAAATTTCCTAAGAACCAGGAAAAGTACTGCTAGCCTAGGATACTGCCCTGGACTGTTCACCACAAACATGAAAAGACTTGAGCCAAAAAGAACTCATCTCATTTAAAGATTAATAATAACAATAATGGAACTAGCACAGGGCCTTAGTCCATTTGGACTGCTGTAACAAAGGTATCTTCAGTCTGGGTAATTTATTAACAACACATATTTATTGCTCACACTTCGGAGGTTAAAAAGTTCAAGACCAAGGCACCAACAGATTCAGTTTCTGGTGAGCACTTACTACTTCAAAGAAGGCTTCCTTGACTCTCTTTCCCATTTATGAGGGTGGAGCCTGCATGACTTAATCAGCTCCCAAAGGCTCCACCTCTTAATGATATCACATTAGGTATTAAGTTTCAACACATGAATTTTGGGGATCTGCACACAGATAATACAAGAAAAAAGAAGAAGGAGGAGGGGAAGAAGAAAGAAGAAGGAAAAAGAAGAAAGAAGAAGAAGAAGAGGGGGAGGAAAGGAATAGGAAAAACAAATGGTGGAAAATAATGTACACAAGAAATTGTTGCCATGTCAACTGAGACCCAGTGTATTTCTATAAGCTGCAGACAAAACAAAACAAAAAGAATACCTCTTTAAAACAAGAACTAAAGCAGTATTCAGAGAATATTTAGCAAGAAGATGAAAGATGAGCAGTTGGCGATCAGGAAAAATTGGAAGGAAAGAAACCTATCATGAAAGTAAATAAAAGTCATGATGAAAACAAAAGATGGACTGTGTCAAAAAACATAATAGAAACATGGAGGACAGACTTTTATTTAAGAGAATAAAATAAAATGGAAATAAACATATAGTTTAAAAAGAATGGAGAGAAATAATAGACAGAAGAGATAAATTACACGTTCGTTGGTTCCACCAATAGAGACTAAGATAGAAAAGATACAAAAAGTGTTGAGGAAACACTTCTACATCCAGGAAAAATTATTAGAAAAGAAACTTATTTTATTGGGAAAAAGGAAAGTATGAAGTGACCTTTTTTTTTTAATTTATTGTTTATTGTTTATTTATTTATTCATTGAGGATACAAGAAGTATTAAGTGACTTTTAAAGCATGCACAGTACAGGAGACACCACCCTCTCATATTTCTCGGAGCATCTCAGTGTGCTTTCACTTTCTACCTGCGAGGACCTGTCACATCCCCATACCTGAGGCCATCCCCCCAACCTGGAAGGCTGCTCTGCTCATGTACAAAGCAGGCCAAAAGTGCCAAGGATTATTAAAATATTTAAATGATTAAAATATTTTATTGTTATAAGGATTTAATATTTATGTCTTAAAGTAAATGGTGATTAGTACAAAAAATGGGAGTAGCAAGCAGGCTGAGCTACACAAGGAGAGGACATTATTAAACTATGGAAACTACTGATACTATTGAAGTTTCCCAGGAGAGTCTAGGCTGAAAGGTGCTAGGTCATCACTTGTCTTTAGTCTCCTGAGAGTTTGCAAGAATGTTTTGGAAATTCTGTGGGTGATGCTATCTGTAAGTCATGGTGAGAATAAAGACATATCACCATAGGGCATCCAGCAAGGATGTAGTATGAGTGGGCCAAGTACTGGCCATCCATCAAAAATACAAATGGGGGACAGGCTACTCTGCATTTTCTGCTTCTCTATTTACCGTGGCCAACTTTGGGCTCTTAGAAAAAGAGCAAATCAGAACAGAATGGGCAATGAAATGGGTTCCTTCAATTGATTCAGGTTACAGGAGAGGAACAGAAGGTGAAAGGAACTGTTCTAACAGACACCAAGACTTAGAAAGTAACACGAGATGGTGACTATAGTTGATAACAATGTACTATATTCTTAAAAATTGCTAAGACAGTAAATTTTAAGTGTTCTCACCACAAAGAAAATGATAATATGTGGGGTAATGTATACTTTAATTAGCTGGATTTAGCCATCCCACAAGGAATGCATATTTTAAAATATCATATTGATTCTCATAAATATTTATAATTGATATTATTAATACTTACTGAAGACTTAAAGTACTATGATGAAAACAGTGTGGTATTGGGGCAAGGATAGACCAAAAACAAAAGAAAACAAACAAACAATAAAAAAAACACAATGGAACAGACAAGTGAAACCAGAGCAGAACCAACATACATATAGTTACTTGATTTATTGTAAAATTGGAATTACAGAGCAGTGTGGAAAGAATAATGTCTTCAATTAATGGTGCTGACTCAATTAGGTATTTATATATAAAATAATTAAAACTTGAAAGCAAACCATGTGTTTTAAAAGCAAGTTCAAACGGATTATAGGCATGAATTTGAAGAGCAAAACAATAAAGTTTTTAAGACAAAATGTACAATATTTTCAAGATTTTTGACTAGGGCAAGATTTATTTTAAATAGAATAAGAAATATACTAGTATTAGAGGAAATTTGAGAAATGATGTCAGTTCAATAAAGAATATCTATTTATTTTTTAAACACTAGTAAAAGAATATAAAAACACACCATGAAGTTGGAGGAAATATTTGCAACCCAAATAACTAAAATTACAGGCACCCACCACAACACCTGGCTGTTTAGAGACAGGGTGTCCCTCTTGCTGAGGCTGGTCTGGAACTCTTGAGCTCAAACGGTCCACCCGCCTCTGCCTCCGAGAGTGGTAGGATTACAGGTGTGACCTGCCACCCCCAGCCTCATGTCCAGAATATTTAAATAAGTTTTATAAATCAGTAAGAAAATAACAGAGAATATAATAGAAAAAATGGGCAAAATGACAATAACAATGATAATTCCTGGTCACTTATCAAAAGAAAAAAAATTGAACTGGTCAACTGACACGAAAACTTCAAAACTTACCAGGGAATTGAGAGTTAAAACCACAATGAGATAACACTGCAGGTCCACCCAAACAGCTAAAATTAAAATGACTGACCATGCCAAGAATCGAAGTAGAAGATGTTCACAATGATTACTTTTATACTTCGCTTGTGGGAGAAACAAAGTGCTGCAAGTACTTTAAAAATCAGTTTGGTCTCACCGAAGTTGGAGTTACGAGTATACTCACCTTATAGCCACTAATTCCATTTTGGGCCATATACCCAAAAATAAAGGTCAGAAAACTAAGACCCTGAGGCCAAAGTCAGCCCTGTAGGCCTGTTCTCATAAATAGAGTTTTATTGCAACCCAGCCAAGCCCATTCACTCAATATCTCTGGGTGCTTTCTTAGCACATTTGAATAGTTGTGACAAAGACCACATGACTTTCAAAGTCTAAAATATTTACTATCTGACTTTTTACAGAAGGAGCTGGCCAGCTCCTGCCCTAAAGAAATGCATGTGTCTATTCAGCAGAAGACTGTACAAGCATGGCATAGCAACATCATTCATAACAATCCCAAACTAAAGACAACCATGACATCCATCAACAATACAATGGGTAAATCAACTGTGGAATATTCATGTCAATTGGAATACTACACAGCAATAATAATGTACAACCTCCCTTAGTACCATTCACATACATGAATGAGTCAGGCAACTGGAAGCAAACACAAATAAATACATTCTCTCTGAGTACATTCATATAAAGTTCAAAAGCAAGTAACTAAATCAGTGTTTAGCATCCTCATTTAGTCAGTAAATAAAAGGAAGCGAGAACCATAAAGTTGGGGCCACTGGTTACCGTTAGAGGAAAGGAGTGTGTTGAGAATCGGAAGGAACATGCAGGGAGCTTCAGGGTGCTGGCAATTTTCAGGTAGTGTTAATTTCATAACAATTATTTCAGCTATTTGTGTCTTTTATGCACTCTACTGTATGTGTGTTAATTTCCACAGTAAGATAGGTTTTAGCAAAAAGTATGGAGAATGAATAAATGCTGTTTAGTGAGTGCCACTTGTCATCTATGAGATCTCTGGGGCAATTTGCTGGTCCATTTGGGGGCACCCTCTGATATAGGTCTTTCTGTTTGGGCTGCTCTGGTTCCCTAGGGAAGTTTCATTCAAACTTCTCCCTGGCAGGTAACTGCTGGACTGCTAAAGTTCAGAGATAGTAAGGAAGCTAAGGAGAGCTGAAGGGTGTCAGCATTCCAAGCACGTATTGGGTTACCGGATCCCAGGCAATGGTGGAGTGTCCATTCTCTCAGATTTGCTTGGGGTCCTTCTATGTACAGACTTGGGGTCACCCTCTTTAGGAGGTAAGCCATTAAATATTTGTGGGCATTGTAAATGGACAGTTGCCCAGCATCAAAGAGTGGGAAAAGGCATCTGAGACTTAACTGCTTCTTAAAGTTTTCAGTAAATTCTCACTTTAGTTTACTACACGCTTTTCTGTCCACCTACAGAAGTACCTGGTACCGAGAATTTCTGAGCCTTCTGCGAATTCTAGCTCTAACTAGGTCTGACCTTTCCCCATTGTGAGTAGGACTGGGCTTTTTCTGGTCTGTCCAGTCAGTTGTCACTCATCGCTCCAGCATTCACAGGTTCTGACTATTCCCATTCTCTCCATCTTGCTGGTGACTTTTTTTTTTCCCATCCCTTTACTGTACTTTCACTGTGGTTTCAAAAGAAATAAAATTAGATGCATATATTTAATCTGCCCTCTTTCCACAGAAGGAGTCTTGTCTCTTACTCTCTAAAACGAACATCAAAATAACCATCTTGTGGGGTTGGCACAACGATTAAAAGAGATTTATATATTTAAAACAGAAAGACTTAAATACAGTTGAAACCACACCATCTACAAATACACACCCAAACACACACACACATTCTTCCTCCCTCACCTCCCTCTCCTTCCCAGGAAGATCATGTAAATTCAATCAAGGGTAGAATTCAGATGTGGATTATTCAGACACCGAGCTTATTCTAAGTGGAAGGCATTCCTAGTCCACGATGAGAAAATATAATTGACTACAGAAACCCTGAGGATATTTAGATAAAAAGCATCAGACTTTGTCTTGAAAGACACTATTAAAACAGGACACACATTCATAATCAGTTTTGTGTCTGGGGAGATATTGGGATTTGAATAGGACAATATTAGTAAGCATTAATAGAATGTGGTCTATTGCCTAACTTGTGATATCTAATAGTAAAAGAAGATCACAGTTCCCTGTTAATTAGGACCACCGACAGTGTTGGAAACCTTTCTGGATGATCAAAGAGGAGGCATACTTAACCCAAGAGATGTTGACAAGCTCTTCAGCTTGTTAGCATAATATAACTTTAGACTAAGTGCTTGATGTACAAGCTCTTTTATGCTCTGGCATAGTTTTGGCTTAATAGTTTGTGAAGTGATGATATTCCTTACATAAACAATGAAAGTTACATGGAAATGTGATCTGTGCTAGCGCCTGTCCCTGTGTCATTGAATCCTAAATGTACTTTCATTATATTTCTTCCTATTTTAAGAATTATACTTTAAGTCCATATATTAAGCATGTCGCGTTCATGTTCCCATCTTCAATTGAATTCTAGAAAGATCTTAAAAGAGATGGGCTCGGATTACATAGGAAATCATCTATTTCCCCTTTGCCCACTTCACAACAACTGAAGCAGTGGTCCTTAATGTTAAACTTCAGGGAATTGAGAAAAATGCATTCTTGGTAAGGGGCCACAGATCAATGACTTCCTGAAAGTCAGAGAAATTAAGTCTCTGCTCTATGTAAATAGGAAGCATAATAGAAAGATCATTTCCTTTGGATCACATAAACATGAGCTCCTGTCCCCACTCTACCTCTTACATCTGGGAGATTTTACTTCATCCCTCTCTGTGTAAAAATGAGGGTTGTAATACCAACTTTCAGGGTTGCACAAAGGCGTGAAGAAGAAATGCCAACAAACCACCTACCACATATGGGCCCTTAATAACTGTAGCTTCAACAAAAAGTCAGTTACATAATCTGCCTTCTTTTTTCACATAAACCAAAAGTAAAATTTCTTATCATGGAGGAAGAAATATTAATGTATTGGTAAGAAAAGAAATATAGTGTTCAAAATAAATTTTATATAGCATCATTAAAATTATTCCATTTCTTCAACCTTCCAAGGACTAAGACCCATCAGTCGATTCATTTCATTTTGCTAAGAAACATCTATCAGGTACTGCTGACGTGCCCAACTCAGCTCAAGGAACTTGAGATGTGTGCTCAGAGACGCTTGGACAATCCTGACTCAGCAGGTCAAGGGGGCTTTCTGGCCATTTTTCTCATGGCAATGAGTCCTTCCTCTGCAAGCATATGGAAATGGTAACTGTCACTTTCCCTACCCATGAAGTAATTTATAACAAAAGAGGGAGCAAAAATGTGTTTTGCACTATGTTGTGAGAATGTTTGACTTCTTGTTGCTCTGTAATACGTCTGCTAGAGGATAGGGAAGGGGCAACATAAAAAAGTAAAACCAGTAGATAATGAAATTCTGATCATTTGGGGCATGAAAGGGGGAGGTGGTGAGTCACCACAAAGAGAGAAGCACCGATCAGGTGGTATCCATGAAGCCTCTTCCCTGCCCCTCAGCCCTGCTTCATAGTTCAGGGGCCAGAGGTTAAGGTGTGTGGAGGAGTCTGCCAGGAAATGAGCAGGCTGGGGTCGGGCTGGGGAGATTAGCCTTCATCCTCTAGGCACCAGGGAACCAGCAGAGGTCTTTAAGCAGGGAAGCCATGTGATCAGTTCAGCTTTTCCGGATGGTAATTCTTTATTGTAGAAAATGGACTGTGGCGGGAAAGACGAGTTAAGGGATCCAATTAGGATGCTGCTGCCTTAAGGGACTTTCTTATACAATAACTACATGTTATTTTATAAAGTGTCTCTAAGGACCTCAGAGTGCTGTAACTTTTAATATTTATTTAATACTCTACACAATTTTACTCCTAAGCATTTTCCTTCACTCCTCATTAGTGTAAGTTTAAATGCTATCCTAACCACACAAAATTAAAATTCAGTCCAACACAAACTTTAAGATATTTATGGTTAATCTTAACTCTTCTAAAAGAATGAAATGCATAAAATACGTGGGTTTACTTTGCGTGTGTACATGGAAGTTTTCATTGTGAATTTAAAAGGCAAGCAAATACTGTTCTCCTTCCTGTCCTGTGGTATAATCTCTAGATTTCACAATATAAAACTATAACCACGGGTTTAGATATTAACCCGGGTCTTTATGAACTTGAACAGCATCAGACTATCTTCCACTTGTTATCTTCATTGATAGCAGTCTATAACAAGTTTAAATATATGCATATTATATATATGTACATGTCTTTGAGGATCCCTCTGAACCTAAAGTCTAATGTAAAATTGCTAATAGCCTTTGCTCAAGTTGCACTTTGGAAATTCATTCTTTTAGAAGTTGTAAAGTATTCATAAAAGCTGAAAAAATGTGCAAAAATTTGCATTGATGGATGTTTTCTTATCCTCCATCAGGAAATGATGTACTTGAAACTCATTATAGATCTTCATAGAAACTCAACTGAATGTGCCTTGGGCTTTGTGCTTACCAGCACATACCGAGTTGACTGCATAATTCATATCTCTTGTGTCACATTTAATGTATAACATGTATTTCCTGTTAATTATGAAAATAAAAACGCATCATATATTCTAAGAGCGTAATTACAAAAAATGCTGCAAAAAGTTCTGTTTGAAGTCTATTAGCTGATTTCTCCTTAAAAGATATAAAATGGAAGAGTTATTTTCTCTTGGGTTTTTTTTAAATCATTTTAACAATGCTTCCTTTTTCCCTTCCACCTGACTTTACAGAATGATATAGAGGCTCCTTAACATAGGAAACAGGAAATAATAGAGACAGAGGAGTTACCAAGTCTATCATCTCAAAACATTTAGACAAATAAATAAAATGAACTCAGGACTTCTCAGGACAGAACCGAGATTGTTCTGTGGATATGAAGACCAAAGCAATTCACTGCTTGGTGATTAATTATTTTTTTCTCTTTTAGGGGCATGATTATTTTCTATGTTTATAGTACATGGAAAAACAAAATTCCATAAAGTCCCTGATCCTATTAGCCTCCAGCAGTCAAGATTCTTTTAGATAACTTCTCCCTTTATAAAGAGAAAATATATCATGTAATTAAAATTCTAACTACTTACAATTTTATCTTAATTTGGCTTGAGAGAATTTTTAAGTATCATGTATGGCTCATAAATCTTGAACTGCATGTGAAGTGATAAAGTCTATTGTAGTCTGGGCTTTCACGCCTACATAGTATACAAGCTCTAGCTTTATGAGACAGCCACCACTCTTAAGCTCTTCAGTTACTAATTAAACAGGCATAATATTAAAAATTAATTAGCTATACGATTAATATTGCATACTTGTCATAGGTAGTTATTGTGCATCTTTTTCCCTTGACTCACAGGAGAGAAACTTTTTGGCATTAAACTTGGGTGGGTTAATTTGATTCACCGTTTAATAACACAGGCAGGATTGTTAGCCTGGCCGTCATCAAATATGAACTTTTTTGCATAGAAGCTAATGAGACGCACTTTGAGTTCCCTAATGTGACTATGATTTGCTGCCAAAAATCCTATCTAAGAAAATGATGTGACTCATTTATTAATGCATATAACATTCATAAATATATTCATTTACGGATTCTTAATTCTACAAGTGTCATCAGAAACTAACACTGCTTATAAAAATGAACATAAAAATTCTCATTCACAGGAATGAAGAATAAGTTTTGCCTGGTCAACAGCTTCCAATCTGTTAGTGTTAGCTGCCTACCACACTTCAATGAGTTCAGCAGATACTACTAACAATAGCTATAATGAAAATATAATAATAACTATTATTATTATTATGTTCCTCAAAGTGAAGAATTGGGAGAGTGGTTTATGAGCCAAGTATTTGCAGACCCTGAATAAAGTACGATGGACAGTATTATAGAAGTTTGCACAAAGAATGATGGCGTCACCAAAACCAGAATGATCCATTCTCCTTTGTATGGAGGAGGAAGATCACAGAAGTATCTCATGGTGAATTGAGACTCTCCAGAAGAATTCAAGTAGAGACAATTAGCGAGCAGTAGAGTACTTCAATATATTTGAGGTAATAACTACAAGGGACCTAAGGATAGCGGTCTTATCTTGAGATATAGGTTTATGAGTCTGATTCTTTGAAAGTTGTAGAATGTTTTCTAGGTGGATCGGGGACGTAGGGCATCCCAGGCAAAGGTATTAACTTGGGCAAAAGACCATCCTTCATGACAGAAGCATTACATGTGAAGAAAGGAAAATGAAAAGCATTAGAAACCTGACTAGCTAGAAGAAACTATTAAACTAAGACTTTATTTTTCATTAACTTATATTTTTTTAGAGATAAAGTATGTCACCAAACTTATTTGTATATTTGTATTACATACTTACATATTTTAGAACTCTTAGTTATTAAATAGATATAAAATTTCATGACTCGGTAAACTATCTGAAATAAACATTTCTCTTTATTCAGTGATAACTGCTTCTTTTTAATCATTGCACATTTAATATTTATTTGAGGTAATAACTACAACGTGTCACTTCTGTTTGATAATGAAAAATCTAAATGGTCTCTTAATAAAGATTTTCAAATCCACTTACATACTTAGGTTTTCCTAATTGTTAAGTATTTTTAGTACAAATATACAAGTTCTTTAGGGTTTGCTTAAGTGTGTCAAGGCATAATGCTGTTTATTAGACAAAATTGGTTCCTGAGCTTGGGCAAATTGCTTCAAGCATAGTCTAACTTCTGCTTCTTTTCAATTGAAAAAATATATATATCTTCCCATAAGGATGTGGTGAAAATAGAATGAGATAAAACAAGCACAGCATGTAAGTCTTAATAAACATGACTATACCATTATTAGAGCACATTATTACGGAGTTATGTGTATGTTATATACAAGAAGCCAAGAATATACTGAAATGCAATTATATTCTCAAATTCAAATGTAACATTGTTAGTTGAGGACCTACAACATGTAACTTTTAAGGAATTTATAATTGAATGAGGTAACAAATAAAAGATATGAAAACAAATTTGCATTAAGGAAGCAACTTATTTTCCAAGTGAAATCTGGTTCTTAGGCAGTTTACAAATCATGACTTTTGTAACATAGGGAAAATATTAATAAGTTATTAATAAATAAAATAAATCTTTTTAAAATTTTTAAGTAGTAACTTTTGAAGTGATTTTAAAATTATAAAATCATTTGATTGGATTAAATGATGGCTTTTAAAGTGCTTATGATATTTATTTAAAAACAGTCAATGTCTCTTTGATTCAAAGAGTTTTATATTTGTAAGTTACTTTTTTTATATTAGATTTGGTTTTTATCATAGAGCACACATATTAGGGCATATTTGTAACTTATTTTTAAGCCCCCAATTGAGACTGTCAACTCTCATTAGTCAAATGAAAAAGAGATTTCAGTTAGGACTCTTCTAATTTGTTTCAGAATGGAATCCTCGTACCCCTTTTTTCCTTTTCCTCCTCCTTCCCGCAAAGATTTATTTCTAATTTGTTTCCTCTTTATCCCATGATTGATCATTTAGGGCTTGTTATTTCACATTTATTAAGACCAGGCTAAGTGCAGAGTGTACACTGCAAAGAGCATTCAATAATCCAGCTCAACAGCTGCCGGTTGAAGTGGGGTTCACTTTGCTGCTGTTCTGCCTCTGTGGGATTCAGGGACTTACATTTTTCTCTCATCTTTTCTGTTAATATTTTGAAGGGCTTTCATAAAGGCTTCAAATATGCTCTATACCAAGGATCAGATATTAAGAGACAATAATTATAAAGCAATGGGACCAGGTATTATTCCCTAGAAAAGGAAGACAGAACATAAAAGACGGACTTAACTCAACCTGGAAACAAGCTGAGGGGAAGGCTTTCTGTAGGATGGGACATAGTCAGCGTCTTCAAAATGAGTAGGAATTATCCGGAAGAATGTGACGTATGTGTAAACTGGGATTGGGAGCAGGGTGAACTTTCCACAGGGAAGAAATGCAAGAGCAAGATACACACCAAGGCATGGAAGAGCACGATGCTTTTGCTGTTTGGAGGAACTAAACCCAGAGAAGTGAGTAGCTATGGGTCAAATTGTGGAAAGCTTTGATGATATGTCAGAGTATATAAGTCATGTCGTAGATTTTTAGAGAGAGAGAGAAAAGAGCTGGAACCTAAGCTCGTAAGCACCCAATCCCACCTCTAGATGTCCAGCGACAGTTATTCCAAAAGGTCAGAAAAGAAACCCACCACATTTACCTTTTTCTCTGTATTTATTCTCTTGGTGATCTCATCTAATCTCATGATGTTTAATACCATCTATGAAGTCCCAACTTCCACATATTTATCTCTAGCCTCATGTTATCCCCTCAACTCCAAACTCATCTCCAACTGCCTGCTTGATATTCCCAATCAAACATCAGACTTAAGCTCAGTACAGGAACCCCACCAGCCCTCCCAAACTGTTTCTCCCATAGTTGTTCTCATCTTATTAAATTAAAACTCTAGTTCTAACTGCTCAAGATAAAACATTGCCTCTCTTCTCCTTATCTGACCTGTCTGTCAGGGCATCCTTCCAGCTCCTTCCTGAGACATAAGAAGAAGCCAGCAGCTTCTCATCCTCATTGCTACCAACCAAGGCTAGGTAACTGTCCTCTCTCACCTAGATTCTTCCAGTAGATCCCACTGAGCTCCTTGCTTTTTGGCTTGCCTTTCTAAAGGAGATTCTACAGGCAGTGCCTGTGGCTCAGTGGGTAGGGCACCAGCCCCATATACTGAGGGTGGCGGGTTCGAACCTGGCCCGGCCAAACTGCAACAAAGAAAATAGCCGGGCGTTGTGGCGGGCGCCTGTAGTTCCAGCTACTCGGGAGGCTGAGGCAAGAGAATCCCTTAGGCCCAGGAGTTGGAGGTTGCTGTGAACTGTGACACCAGGACACTCTCCTGAGGGCAATAAAGTGATACTCTTTCTCTAAAAATAAATAAATAAATAAAGTAGATTCTGCACACATGACTTCCAGTGGCTCCAATCACACTGAGAGTAAAGCCCAACATACTTACCAAGGCCTAAGGGTTTCTCCATTGGCTCCCTGCTCCCTCTCCGACCTTATCTTTTCCCTTCTACTTACTATTCACTCCACTCCAGCCCCTTGGGAACTCCCTGTTACCCCTTAGTTACACAAAGCACCCTCCTGCTTCCAGACATGTGTGTTTCCTCTTCGCCTGGAAGACACTTCCCACTGTGCCTCCTCACTTCTGTCAGGACTCTTCTGAAACGTCATCTCATCCATCTTATCACTGAGTTCTCCTTGACCCCTCCGTTGCTATTTTGCAGTAGCTCCCTACACACAGAGACACAGCAAGGGTGGGGGGTGAAGGAGGAATGATTCTTCCCTGGTAACCTGCTTTATTCTACTCCATCCTTCTTGTCATTTCCCCATCTATTATATATCTCTAGCCATAGTTTATTTATCTACTATCTGTTTCCCACCACTAGAATCAAAGCTCCATGTGGACTGCTATTTGAGGCTGTTTTGTTTGCTCCTGAATTCCTAGCTTCTAGAATAATGTAGTACCCCACAAATATTTGAATATGAGACTTCATCCCAAATGCAATATCCCCTGGTAAGATACTCTGGGTTTCTTCTGCCTTTCTCTTCCTAACTCCCAACTCCCCCTATCCCCAGATTACAAGCTTTCTGAGAGCAAAAACAAGTCTCAGTCATCATTCATTCTTCATTTTTGTTTCGGAAATGGTCAGCACAGTGTCTGGCATATCTAGCCATTCAAAAAGAGAAAAAAGACATGGCTTTACTGACCCCTATGTAATTCTGAAGCACAGTAATAATACAATAATCATTAGTTTAGCCAGAAATAACTTCATTATCTCCCAAGCTCACTCCTTACTGACGACTCCACAACTCTCTCTCTAGCTTACCATTCCAGTGATGATGATAGAGTGACCCAAGGCAACCCATGCAAGAAGATGAACCAGAAGCCACTTGCCCAAGGCAGAAGCTCAAAGCCCATCTTACCCTACTGGGCAAAGGAAACCAGAGATGGATTTACTAACAGCACTACTCAATTTGACAGACATTTTCTAAAGCTCCTGCCTAATTGTCTATTCATAATTTTTTTTCCCTTAAAGAAAAATACACTAAATCTCTTAACCTTCAAATACCACAAAACCTGGATGAAGTGGGAATTCCTCAACAAAAACTGGAAGAAGGGAACACTTCTACACTGCTGGTGAGATTGCAAACTAATACAGCCTTTTTGGAAAGAAGTATGGAGAATTCTCGAGGAACTAAAAGTTGACCTGCTGTTTGGTCCCTCAATTCCATTACTAGATATCTACCCAGATGAACAAAAATCATTTTACAACAAAGACATTTGCACCAGAATGTTTACTGCAGCCCAATTCATAATTGCCAAGTCGTGGAAGCAGCCCAAATGCCCATCAACCCATGAATAGACTAACGAATTATTGTCTATGTGTGCCATGTAATACTATTCAGCCATAAAAAAGATGGAGACTTTACATCTTTTATGTTTACCTGGATGGATTTGGAACATATTCTTCTTCCTAAAGTATCTTAGGAATGGAAAAAAAGTATCCAAAGTACTCAATACTATTATGAAATCAATATATAATCACATGCACGTTCATATGAATGATAAATCACAAATATAGTCCAGTAAGAAGAAGGGGAGAAGAGGGAGAGGTGAGGGGAGGGACAAGGCAAGAGAGGAGAGAGGGCTTCTCCCCCTCCCCTTGGTGGGGTCTAATTTAATGTACACAATTCAAGGGTCCATTTCAAAACAACTAAGAGTAATTATAAAAGTCTTACCACAGAAAATAAGTGAAGGTAATGGTTATGTTAATCAGTTTGATTATACATTCCACATTGTATATCAAATCATCACATTGTACCCCATAAATGTATACAGTTATGATTTAATAAAAAATTAAATTTAAAAAATGGAAGAGGAAAACATGACCCATCCCGCTTTGGAACATGTATGTACCTTTCCCCTCCGTAACCTCGAACCTCCTCAGCCACGCATATGTTCATCTTTCTATTTCAGTTCCACCTTGTTTGGAGAGGCCTGACCTTCTTCACATTATACACAATAATTCTCTTCCTCATTTTTGTGCAGAACTGTTTAACAAACTTGTTTCTTAAATATTCTGGTTCATATAATCAGATAATTTTTACTTTTTGCCAGGTTTCCATGTGACTCATTTTTCTCATTCACTGAGTCGTGGCAAGTTTCTTACTCTTGTTTTCTTCCCCCCCCCCTACATTTCTTTCGTTAATGTATAAAATTGACATTCAACTTCTCTCTGTGGAAATCTATGATTTATTGAGGAGGCTACTGTTTGTCAGCTTTATTGTTCTTTCTGGGGACCGCTATTCACTGTTATGCCTCCTTTCAAGGCCTGACACAGCACTTGGCATTAGAGGCACAAGAAGAGTAAATGAAATGTAAATCTAGGGGACATATCTTTGAGTGGCAGAGGGTGCCTACTCCCAAGAAGGGGTTCAAAGCTGCCTGTTCATTCATAAATTCAGAATCCCCAAATTGCTATTCTTCATAGATTCACCCACAACATAAATTTGTTGTAAATTTAACATATATAGAGTGAAAGCTAGAACATGGATTGCTCATGGACCTTATCTAGAGTCAAGAAACTCAGGGGATTCTCAGTTCCTTTAAAAGATTTTTAGAAAGAAGAAGAACCACAGGTCTTCAGAGTAAAAAGCACTTAAATTTATAAGGTTCCACATTCAATCAGCCAGGATTTTATTTATTGATGTCTGAGCCTTAACAGGAATGAATCAAATGACCTGACATCTAAAAGGTAGGATTTCTAATTGTCTCAGCATTTTACATCCCTATAAACTTCTTTCTAGAACACGATCTGTACTTTAACCATCTGACTTTTGTGGAATTTCAGGAGAAGAAAATGGTTTTACCTTAATAACATACAAATCAACACAAAGAACTTCATCCAGAGCTACCCTGGCAATTTTCTCTGAAAATTTCCTCTTGTGAATGCTACGTTCACTCTGATCCCGATTCCCTCGCCAGTCCTTCTCCACAGAGCCTCTCATTTGCTTGGGAACAGATGGAATAGTAGACACAAAAGAATGAGAGAGCCTCTGCTTTCGGGATCTTCTCCCCCACTGGGACTGGCCTAATGTAAAGGGATGAGATCCTTTTTCACAAAGACATTTGAGATTTTGTTCTTCTTTCATTTCTAACTTGAAATTCCTCTCATTGAAAATCTTGTTTTGTGGCTCTGGCCAAGTGGGACAAGAGCTACCAATAGTAAGGCTTTGAGCCTGGGGTCTACTCTTTTTATTAAAAAGATGTACGAGCGAAAATGAGAGGTGACTTAAATCATACTAACACCAAACTACAAATTTCCCCTTGGTTTATCCATAAAGAGTAAGAACAGTCTTAAGAAATGGAATCCTTTTGAACAATAAAATTTCTGGGTTGCTCAATTTGTGCCCAAGAAATATTCTTTACCTGCCATGGGAAAATAGATTTTGTGGTTCCCCCCAATTTTCCTGATAATTTGAGTAATTTTTTCATGCAGCAAATGGTCTTTCTGGGAAGAAAGCAAAAGTGTCACCCCCATAAATATTGCAGGGAGGGTTCTCGGGCCGTGGATGATAAGCAGGCAGGGAAGGACGGTGGCAGGAGCAACTCCAAGGCCAGAAGAGGAGGAGGAATCTGCTCTCTCCGCTGTCTCCAGGCACTGAGACGCCTCTTAGTGGGGAGAGGGTAGAGTGCTTGGGAATGGAGACCCCAAAATAGACACTTTGAGGTCAGCATGCCCTGGGGGGGGAAAGACTTAACAATAAAAAGATGGCCATCTTCCTGTGCGAGGGCGATTGCAGCATCAAGATAACTTCTCATTTCCCCCCACTCTCAACCATTCACTTTTTAACTCTCAGTCACCTTTGCATATCCTAGGCCCTCAACAATTCCCTCCCTGATGGCCTTCATTACATATGTGGACCAGGATACCTAGTGCTGGTACTTACCTACTAAATTCCAAGAAGCTTCCCAGAAATATAAAAATAATTAGTCCCTATCCCCTTATTACAGAAGCGCTCTTTCATCTTCCTTTCTCGGCAGCTTCCTACCCACAGCATCCAAATGACACAGAGCCTCCCTAACCCTGCCCTTGCAAAATTATCTTAGGCTGCATTTAGGGAGAAGAGGGGAGCTGATACAAATACAGACAGACTGCCGTTCTCTGACAATAACACACACAGATTGACGACATTTTAGCAGAAAGGAAACCAGTGGGTTTGCCCAAGGTTTAAACTTTAGAGACAAAGAACAGAACTCAAAACTGAGACCTGTAGGTAATGTGAAAGGAGCAGGAATAGAATTTTAACTGAGTTTTTTCAAAGGTTTATTAAGACCTCTAGACATCAGTTAGTCTTTTTCTGATCTGGGATTGTTTTAGAATAAAATTCAACCATCTGGGGGTTGTTTCGATAAGCTTGCACTCCAATGCCTTCAAAAAAAAAAAGGCTACTAATTGGAAGTGTTACTTGAGCATTTTTAAAATTCTTTCCAAAATTAATGAGGGCATCTAGTACATAAAGATACACATAGGGAGATGAGCAGCATCCAGAGACAGCTGAACATCTTACACAAATGCAGCTGGTAAACAAGTTCAGGACATGCATAAAAATGGCAAATGAGGTTATACTTGTGAGAGCACCTCAGAGGGGCTCTAAACCCTTGAGCAAAATTTTAAAATTTTGCCACAGACATTCATGTCTATTGTTAATATTAAGACAACTCCTTGTGCTTGCATAAACAGTCCATTTCATTTTTCTCTTTAATTATACATCGTGACTGCTGAATATTAATCTCACCCTTTTTAAAAGGGAAATGTGTACTTAGGTCTGTCTCTCAGAGTTTTCATAAATCTTCAGACTTGAAGGAGATTCATCTAATGAATCGCCACCCCAACTGCCTCCAGGTCGCCAATAGTCTACATGAACAGAAGACAGAATGAGAGCCAGTGGGCCTTGAACTCATTAAATGTATAATGAGTGTTTCCCATTTCCAGAAAGAGCATAAATTTGTTTTCCAGATCCACTCTCTCCCTACATACGTCTGTGATGAAAGAGGCAGACATTCTTTTATCTTACTGAGATCTTTGTTTTATAGAAGATATAGAAAACAGAAGACAATTTGTAACAATGAATTTAAAGCTTCAATATTAAGTTACCGTATACATTTCTACCTCTATCTAAAATCATGTATATTGAAGGCAACTATGAAGATAGCTAGATGACACCCCATACTAATTCATTCCTGATCATAGCATAGCTGAACATGTAAGAAGGCAGCTTCTTCTGTGCATTTAGCACTCAAAAATACAAGTTTTCACTTACTTCTGCTGAGTTCAGCTACCTTGTAGTCAATAAGTCTACCCTCAACCTCTTTCTCCATTGCTACATATAGAAATACCCACGTCTCCAGGGTCCAGCAGAAGTTAAGAAAAAAATGTAAGGTACATGGAAGGGAATATTCTGAGAGAGCACACAGGAGGAGGTGGGTTTACGGAGTGTAGGAAAGCCTGACAGTTAGGAGGAACAGAGAACGGCTTAAAGGTCTAGCTTTGGCTTTGGCCCCAAACCATAAATTGAAATAGAAGAAAACTCATCTACAACTTAGACTATACAGACCGCTTTTCAAATGTATGGTCAAATTCTTTGCCAGTCTTTGAAGATGTATAGACATAGTGCTTTCTTGACTAATATATGGTTTATATCATTAAAATTGTTATTTGGAAGCTCTTTGAATTTCAAAGCACATAGAGCTATCCTTTGCATATCCCTAAATCAGAACAATCAGGTGTAACAAGGCTATACGTTAGTACATAGATCATTTGTTTGATGATTTCCTTAATTCATTATAATATTTACCCCTACGATGTACTTTTAAACAATATTCATCCGTTCTTTCCCAAAGCAGGTTATCTAGGCCTGGGTCAAACCAGTCTCTGCTAGTAACAGTTTCTCTAGGAGACGGCTCTATTTAAAATGTTTCATAGGCCGTCAAGTTATCCGTTCATTGTTAGTGATGGTGGGAGAGACGATAATAGACAAGCAGCCTCAGCTGGCTGCTGGAAGTAGGACTAGATCTGATATTATTAAGAGGATAGATGGTATATTCTATGCCCTATGGAAAATAGTTGGATAATACATCTTGACCCAGAACTTATTAAAAAATCCATTACCTTTTTAATTCAACTTCATAATACCCTTTGGAATTTCAATTTAGGCATTTCTTACCAAAATAATAGGTAGCTTTATTACTGAACATGGGAAATAGACTCTCTCCTATTGACAACTCTCTTACATGAGTGTTATTAATTTATTATTGACAAATTCGTGTTCATACTCTTTAAAAGGGGTGACGGGGGACATATCTTTTCCTTCTCAGCAGATCTTACATCAACTTGGCCATTGCCTTTTGTTAATCCTGCAGTAGTGCTGAAGTCCTTATTTATTAAGCTGTTATTCTTTGTCCTGGCTCAACCCGAAGATTGCTCAGGAAATCCGCACCCCGCAAACAATTTACTTTGAAAACAAGTATACCCACGCCTTGAGAAGGGATAGCCTTGTACATCCCATCTGGACAGCTGTATTCCCCCAGCAATATCAAAGATCTCGCGTGGCCGTGGGATAATTCCTTGGCCTCTTATGACGCATCAGAAGCACTGGCCGGGAATCAGACATGACACCTGCTCCCCTTACAAGACAAACACATGCTCCATTCACAGAAACACCACTCCGCTCTGACCTCTTTTCTTCCCAGGCTTTAACATGTGCTTGCGTTCGTCGTGTGGAGCTGGTTAAGATATCACATTACCACTTACAGCGAACCTCCTAACAGGCAACTGACACACCAGCCACTGCCTACTGCGTGCTCAGCACTTCCTCTCACCTTCTAAGGCCTTCTTTCCGCTCAGTAGCATGTCCTGAAGCCTTTTAGGTTCCTTGCTTGATAGGCTAGTACAGCTAACCTTTCCCCTGGCTGTGGCTCTGGCAGGTGATGGCACTGCCGGGCTTTGATCTGCCCCGTGCTCAGTCAGTCATGAGCCCGCTACTAAAAGAAGGCACAGGCCTTTTCAGATTCCCTATCATTTTCCCCTTCCCTTCCCTTCTTTCTCTCTAATAAACATTAATTGTGCGCCCTGTTCATATTAGGCATCAGGCACATAAAGACAGACAGAAAAACGGATGTGATAATTGTCCTCAAGTTAATAAGTTTTAGAAAGTCATGGTGTTTCTTTTTTTTCTTTTTGGCCAGGGCTGGGTTTGAACTCTCCACCTCCAGCATGTGGGGCTGGCACCCCACTCCTTCGAGCCACAGGCACCGCCCCAGCCATGATGTTTCTTATTCAAAACATGATTCTGTACATTCCATTATAGCTATACTTTCTTTGATATATTCTCTTTTTCTCAAAAATAAATTGAGTTATGGCCTGGCCCAGTGGCTGATACCTATAATCCTAGCACTCTGGAAGGCTGAGGCAGGGGAATCCCTTGAGCTCAGGAGTTCAAGACAGCCTGAGCATTAAAAAAAAAATACATATATATACATATATATGTAGAAAAATCATCTGGGTGTTGTGGGGCGCACCTGTAGTCCCACTACTCAGGAGGCTGAGGCAGGAGGATCACTTGAACCCAGGAGTTTGAGGTTGCTATTAGTTAGGCTGACACTGAAGCACTTTGGCCTAGGGAAACAGTGTGAAACTGTGTCGCAAAACAAAAAAAAAAAAAGGAAATTGTTACAGAAAAATAAAGAAAGTATAATCAATATGATAAAATCCTATATGAAATTTGAAGTGCATGTAAAAATCACGAAATGAAAAAGAGATTTAACCACAAAACTAATCAAAGCATGAAACACAGATAATTAAACTGGCTCTGGGTATTTTTAGTACCAGTAGGTAAAGAGAAATAATCACTACATTTTGTAGAATCCCCTCACAACCATCTGAATTATTTTTTTAAAAAATGAAAAATAAAAACAAAGTCTATAAACAAAACATGTGTGCGCCCTAATTTTCTGACAAAAATACAAAATAAATTTTAGTAGGTTCTTTGGTTACAATTTCCTTTAAAAATATTTATATGAGCTCAAATTACTAACAAATTATTCCATTATGTTCATCTAGTAACAAATTTCAACTTCTAGAGATAAGTTTCTACACTAATGTTTTTAGATATTTTTGACACAATTATATTTCTGCAGTATTTAGTTGACATTTAACCAATCTTTTCAGAATTAATCATCTCTCTCCCCTTTTCTTTTTTAAAATGTAAAATACATATTTATTAAAACTGTAATAATTTAAAATCAAACTTAAAGAGAGATTTTAAAAAACTGATATTTTTCTAAGAAACAGGAAATCATGATCTCATCAACAGAGCAAACTAACAACTTACAGAACGGCAGAAAATATTTGCAAGCTATTTATCCAATAAAAGGGCTGATAACCAGAATCCACAAAGAACTCAAGCAAATCAGCAAGGAAAACACAAACTACCCCATTAAAAAGTGGACAAAAGGGCTTGGCGCCTGTGGCTCAACGGCCTAAGGCACCAGCCACGTACACCTGATCTGGCGGGTTTGAATCCAGCCCGGGCCCGCCAAACAATGACGGCCGCAACCAAAAAATGGCCGGACGTTGTGGCAGATGCCTGTAGTCCCAGCTGCTTGGGAGGCAGAGGCAGGAGCCTGGCTTGAGCCCACGAATTGGGGGTTGCTGTGAGCTGGGATGCCACAGCACTCTATCCAGGGTGACAGGTTGAGGCTCTGTCTCAAAAAAAAAAGCAGACAAAAGACATGAGCAGAAGCTTTTCAAAAGACAGACAAATGTCCAATAATCACATTTTAAAAGGTTCATCATCGGCTCGGCACCAGCCACATACACTGGAGCTGGTGGGTTTTAATCCAGCCAGGGCCTGCCAAACCAGAATAACAATTACAACCAAAAAATAGCCAGGCATTGTGGTGGGCACCTGTAGTCCCATCTACTTGGGTGGCTGAAGCAAGAGAATTGCTTAAGCCCAGGAGTTTGACATTGCTGTGAGCTGTGATGCCATCGCACTCTACAGAGGGCGGCATAGTGAGACTCTGTCTCAAAACATAAATAAATAAATAAATAAATAAATAAATAAATAAATAAATAAAAGAAAAGAAAAAGAGCCTGGTTTTAATTTATTTTGATGAAGTTGAGGAAAGCTTTCTTAGCCCATGAGTAAT
>CAUYRH010118198.1:0-14655 GCA_963574655.1 Perodicticus potto
TGGAGAGAAAGGAACACTTTTACACTGCTGGTGGGACTGCAGGCTAATACAGCCTTTTGGGAAGGAAGTATGGAGGAACCTCAAAGAACTCAACCTAGACCTCCCATTTGATCCTGTAATCCCATTACTGGGCATATATCCAGAAGGAAAAGAAAATAAAAACTTTTATTGTAAAACACTAGTACTAGACTGTTTATTGCAGCTCAATTTACAATCACTAAAATGTGAAAACAGCCTAAATGCCCCTCAAGCCAGGAATGAATTGGCAAGCCATGGTATATGTATACCATGGAACACTATTCAGCCATTTAAAAAAATAGAGATTTTGCAGCATTTGTACTAACCTGGAAAGAAGTGGAACACATTATTTTAATAATGAAGCATCAGAGGAATGGAGAAGCATGAATCCTATGTATTCAACTTTGATATGAGAACAATTAATGACAATTAATGACACAGTGGGACATGGGGGAAGGGGAGAGCAGACAGAGAGAGAAGGAGGGAGAGGGTGAGGGAAAGGAAAAGAAAAAAAAAGAAAAGAAAATAGTGACTAATTCTCACATAAATTAGATTTTAATTTTGACCAAAGTACATTACTTGAACCTTAAGTTTTAATTCAAGTTGTTAATATATTGTTTAGGATATTGCATCCTCATTTATAAGTGAAATATGTTTGTAATTTCCTTTTATAATAATATATTTTTTCCCATTTTAATATCAGGTGTATCCAGATGAAGTAGAATGATTTTGAACTATTTCTTCTTTTTCTATTGTCTATAAGATTTGGCATGATCTGTTTTCTGAAATTATCTTTTATTTTTATTTATAAATACTAGTTGTCTATTTTTTGAGACTTTGGAAAAAAAATAATAAGAAGTTAACTAATGACTCCATACTGAACCTCAGAGTCAAAGCATTCTATGATAGACATACTCTTATCTGACAGTATGTGTTACTTTTTTGCATTATTATTATCATTATTGCTCAATATTTCATTACAGCAATTGTCTGATTTCTTTTCTGAATGTATTTATCTTTGTTCATTCTTTACGTGGTTTTTGTTTCTAGTCCTTATCTTAAATACTGCTTTTTCTCTCTCTTTTCGAATATTTTTATTATACAGCTTTTTGGAAAATATTAAGAAGCCTTTCCGATCACGGTTGTCAGTAGAAGCTAGAGGCCCTAGGACTTCAGCAAATATTCCCTAGGACTTTTAATGTGTTCTATTTGCTAGGTTGTGTCTCTTGCCCTGGGCCAAGGGAAAAGTCGTCTTCTGATAGCTTTTAGATATTACTTCTTTCCTTGTCAGCTGCTTGTAAATTGGGCTCTTAGGTTTAATTGGGTAAATATTCCTAACTAATATATCGGTTTTCAAATTAGTGAAATCCAGGACTCAGAAGCAGTTTTATCACTTAACAAAAATAAGTGAGCTTCTAAAGACAGCGGACCTCACAGCCCATCTCTTCTCCTCCTTTCTCCCTCTCTCATGCTATTTTCTATTTGAATAATGGAATAGAGACAGAATGTCATTATGCTGGGACATTTTTCATATAATTTGAGTAAGACATTTAAATGTATACTTGCAGGATAGCTTATCCAAATCCTCCAATTTCCCTGTTATAAAAAATAAGGCAGGAAGTCCCCAGAGATTAGTTTTTCACACAGCTGTAATCGGTAAGTCTGAGGAAGCATTTATGAGGATTTCAAAATCGAAGTGTTTTTCCTATAGATCAAATCACCACCAAAACAAAAACAATAACAAAAAAGACTCCACTGTGGTATCTGTCTTTTGCAGTTCTCATTATAACCTTGACGTCCTTTCATTAACTTCATAGGATAACAAAACGTGCAATTGTCAGAAGCAGGTGAAACGAGCTGTTTCGGACCTCAGATAACATTGAATTGTGTCACTAGCTTAGAATTGAATGAGATTTAGCTTTGTCGCATGAAAAAAAAAGGGGGGGGGACTCACTTTAGTTACTCTCTTCCAAATTCCCAATCTGGCACCTATCACTTCTCACCTCTGTCTACTGAACATGAGGATATGAACTCACCACCAACAGGATTAGCTATATTGCAAAGATGTATTGTGCTATCATGACTTTCACATTTATGTCTTTTGCAAGCAGTAAAGTGGCAACAGAAGAAATCTGGTTATAATTAAGCTAAAATACATGAATGGGCTATTCCTGGGGGGTTTTGGGTGGTGAAGGCAAATATCTATTTTAAATGATTAAAGATTCCTCCCAAGATTAAAAACAAAGTCCTGATACAGTGAAACTCCCAGGTACCATTTTCCAAGATACCTTTGTCCACAGTGAAAGGTGAAGGGACTCAGTTTAACAAGGTATAGGCCTTGGCCTATCATATGAAAGCAAGGCCAGCACAACAATTTACCCCACAAAAAAGTGTTCTTTATTAATGCCACCAGGCACTAGACAAGCTGTCACCAACAGAGTCATTCTAATGCCCCAGACAGAGTATCCTGATAACTCTGTTTTATTCTCTTGGAGTCACTGAGCCACTTCATGATTGAGTGTCTCCCTCGGGTTTAGAAAAGAACCAAGTTCATATTACCACTGTGAACTCAATCCCTGCACGTGTCACCTCACACCAACAGTAGAAAATGCAAATGGGAACGCTGCACTTTTTAAAGAAGGCTCGGGAAGGACTGTCAAAGTGGTTTACAACCTGGGACTATCTTTTCAGAGGGTAAACGAAGGCACAGAGTGACCAGTTCATGGTGTCAAGGGGCCAATTTATTGGAAGAAGTGGGTAAAATAAAATAAAAGCTCTAAAGTGCAAATTGGTGTTATCTTTACACAAATATCCTGAGAAAAATCCTAAAAACAGGTGAAAACCTGACTTCTAATTCAGGGGAGAAAATATCAATTTCTCCAAAATGACAGAGTGAGTCACTTAGGAAAAGTGTTCAAAACCTAAACATCAAAAGCTTTGGGTGGGCACGAGCCCAATATTTAATCTCTACTGACTTGTAGTGACGTTCGGAATCTGGTTTAATATTATCCTGATGTTGGGGGATCGTTCTCTCAACCCGTGTGTGCAGCTGTCAGATCAGAGTCCTTTGCTCAGAATTTACCCTGTCCTTAGATGGTGGTCACATAAAGTGCCACATCCTCCAAGCAGTTGTTAGAAATATTCTCAAGAAATTATTACTCATTCAGTAAGCCCAGCACTGATGCAGCATAAAGCAAAATAGACTCATGGCAATATCTGAAGGTGAGTGCCATGGATAAGAAAGTTGTGTAGGAATGCGTTCTCATGGTTCTGTTTTCTGAGGGCTTAGAGATTAGTTTATTTAAATGAGTGCATTAAAAGGTTAAAAAAAAAAACCCACTCAGCTTGGTAGACACTTTAGGTGAGGAAGCCTCTTCTGACTTTTAAGAGGCTGAGAAAGATAGTTAAGAACCTATAATGGAATCCTTAAGAATTCTACTCTTGAAGGGTAGCAGTCAATCTATTTTCTATATTTTATCATTTGCTGCCTTTGTTTGGTGACAGACCCTTTTGTTCTCATCTTTCCCTGGTAAATGATCTTCCACATAATTTCTTACCACCAGGAATTCTTTTACCCAAGTGTTAATTCTGAGAATTATTTTCTCACTCTTTTTTTTTATTTTGTAGTTCTCATACTTTTCAAGTTGCATGGGTATAATCAAAAAGATCTCCCTTTCTGTCCAGTGGAAAGTGAAACACCTAGCATGTCTAACCCAGAGTCTTCACACTCTTGTTGGCCATGGTAGGACAGGGCAGGTGATTCTGTGCATACGAGAAGAAAGAAAGAAGCAAATGCTCTCAGTGAATGATAGTCTTAGGTTATCAAAGTGCGGATGTCAGGTGAATGATAGTCTTAGGTTGTCAAAGTGTGGATGTCAGGTTTATGCGGATGTGGCAGAGAGCTGTTCGCTAGGATTTGCTGGAGTTACATGGCTCCCTACTGTGAAGAGCAAAAGGGAAAATGAGGAAAAGAGAGAGAGAGACAACTACTGCATTGAAGACATATCTGACAATCGTCAGTCTTAACAAAATCATGAGGAAGAAAGGAACTTCTATAAATAATGATGGATAATGATCAAAATGATCAAACTATAGATCAAATGAAGAAGAACTCAGGTGAGATATTTTTGACTAAAAGGATTTTAATGTCATCAGGGTAGAAACCACAAGGGTGAGCCCAGCATCTATATAATAAATATGGCGTTTTTGTATTTTCTTATTAGTTTTTCCAAAGATTTAAGAGAAAAAAATTATTGGAAGGTTTTTATTTTCTTGCAAGATATTTGTAAAAAAGGAATATAAACATAGGGTTCTCACCTCCAATTCTTAGTTAATGAATTAATTAGACAGTATCACGAAAGGACGATCATTGCATTCACATTTTGTGAAATTTGTTGGCCATCTAGGATTATGAGCGAAGTGACTATAAAGAAAAAAGATCACCTTCGATGAAAGTTATGGTCTAATCAGATTTAATTTACCATTTTTCTCCAAAACTAATCTTTTCTAAGTTGAAGACATAGATGACATTATTTCAGTAAACTCTTACTGTTGCTTTGCTTTTCTGTAACTTTTAACCTATAATTCCTAGAGACCTAATCTGTTATTTGAATCAGAACCAGAGTTGTAAGTGTCTTTAATTAATAGCAATAATGACATACTTGCAGAATCATAATAACACTGCTATTTGTAGCATTCACCAAACTCTTTACCTCTAATACCCTCTAATTCCCATAACAATGTGACAGGTAAGAATCATTTTCCAAATTTTATAGTTGAGCAGGAAACCAAGGCTTAGAGAGTTTAAGTCATATTTTCAATGTAAAATCCAAACTTTTCTCCTTAGGATGAATTATCATATTATCTCTTTTCATTTCTTTTTAGTGCTCCCATTGCCTAAAAGCATTTATGAATATCTCTTAATGTGTAATTATTCAACTGAAACGTGCTTAACATGAACCCGGACTGTAGCAGAATAAGGCTGTGACCTAAAGTGCATGGGAGGATGAACGAGGTTTGGGTATAAGAACAAAGTCAGGACTGCACCAATGCCAAGCTATGGCCACAGCCTTGGTATAGGATTTCTTGAGTCACACTGTGGTACTTCCAGGGAAATAATTTGCTAGAGTCAACTCTAGAATCTCACATGTGGAAAATGAAAAGCTAATGAATATTTGAAAACTATTAAGACTCAAAACAAATTACAGTAGAACCTCCACAGCTGACCACCTCCCCACACTGACCACCTCTTTAACTTGACCTAATTCTCATAGACTGGCCATGCACCACATGTATGTATCAGTACAGTAGGCCAAGTTCCTTATGTTGACCACCTTTGTACACTGACTAGCTTGTTACGGTCCCTTGGGTGGTCAACTTACAGAAGTGCTACTATAATTCTACCTCCATTGTACCTGCTTGGAGTGCAACCCTTCTCAACATTTAAAACACATAATTTTCTTAATGATTTCTATTATTTTTATATTTAATATATTTTAACAATAAAATTGTGAAGTGGCATTTTTGCCCAACTCATACTCTACTATATGTTCCATAGACATTTGAAAATCATTTTTGTGTTTGTTTTTGAAAATCATTTTTGGATTGAAGTGGAAAATTATTTCCTTGACTTACTCACATTTTGGAAGCAAGCTCACATGTAATGGTGCACTTTTGTGTCGAAGAGTGCTGTGTTTGGATTTACATGGGTTCGGGCTTCATGTTCACTACCACATCCTCTTTACAGCTAAAAATAACTCATGTCTTTCCAAATGGGGACCTAGCACTGAATTCTTAGAATTTGTTTTTCCCCCTACTTACATTTGAAGCCACCCACCCCTGTTTTTTGTCTTTTCATGGCTAAAAATGTAGTATTCTGCAGAAATGTTCATTCATCCCCACTAGGTACCAAAGTTCCATTACTCCTGGTACAGAATGGCTTTGAAGTACATGCGGGTGAGAGAGAGCAAAAGAACCCCAGTCAGAGGAGGTTTGCATGTGTGGGGTATGACATTAATTTGCACTTTGAATAATCA
Source organism: Perodicticus potto (assembly GCA_963574655.1). NCBI lineage: Eukaryota > Metazoa > Chordata > Mammalia > Primates > Lorisidae > Perodicticus > Perodicticus potto. The sequence goes on from CAUYRH010118198.1 coordinate 6,054, forward strand.
TCTCAAGATATATATACAGGATGTCAGCATATCTGCTTCAAAAGTGGGGAAAAAACCCTGCAGTCAATCAACTCATTGGTCTACCCAGTATCAAACAACTGATTCATATTTCTAAAAAATAACTTTATTATTGCTCTGTTTAATACAGAGAACAGTCTCCTTGAGAATAGGACTATAACTTTCCCATAAATCTTAATATGCACACATTGAAACAATGTTCTAATAATAAAAAGCAGTGACTTTCAAAAACACTTTGATATTTATTTCCATTTCTTAATATATATTTGGCTTTCCTAAAATAAACAGTTTGGGGGCTACTATAATGATATTTCTATTTCAATAATGTGTAGAATGAACAGAAATGTTTGTTTAAAACTTATTTCAGATTGGACAATCTAGTCATTTTGGTCACCCACTCTACCTACAAGTAGTTTTGTAAAAATTTACGAGGTCATTTTTATTTATTTTTTTATTAAGTCAAATACATATAGATCATGAATACATTCATGCATATGTGGGGTATAATGTGCTGATTTTTATTTTTATACAATCTGACTTGGCTAGATCAAACCAATCAACATAGCTTTCACCTTATTTACTTGATTATTGTACCAAAACATCAAGGTCACTTTTAAAACATTTAGAAAGGAAATGACACACTTCAAAGAAAATGTTGTTTTTTTCTATTATTAATGCAAATTAACATTATGAGGTTACTTGTGGGGATTTTACAAATATAGCTTATTCAGGGCTCTACTATGTTTTTTATTTCAATACAATAAGGCCAAAGATATGTCTTAAAAAACTTCTTACCTTTTTAATGTTCAGGATAATTTTCTACTGTTGTGTCGTGGATACAGCTCATTTGATAACCTATTGAGAGATTTGTCTATCGTATCTACCAAATAAGAAAACCTGCAATGAGTCGAATTGTGCTCCCTCAAAATTCCTATGTTGAAGCCAGTACCTTAGTATGTGGAAATAGTGTCATGGAAAATGTAATCAGTTAAGATGAGCTCACACTTCCTGGGCAAGATGGGCTCCATCCATTCCAACATGACCAGGTCCTTATAAAAGGGGACATTTGGAAACAGAGCCATACACACAGGGAACGTGCCTGTGAGGCAGAGACTAGGGCACTGCTTCCACGAGCCATGGGACAACGAAGATCGCCAGCAAATGACCAAAAGCTAGGAGAGCATCAAGGAACAGATGCTCCCTCGTAATCTCAGAAAAGACCAACCCTGCTGACTCCTTGGTCTTCGATTTCCATCCCCCGTAACTACGAGACAATAAATTTCTCTTCTTCAAGTCACTTAGTCTGCAATACTTTGCTATGGCAGCTGTAGAAAACTAGCACAAAATCTAACTTGGGAAGGCCCATGACCCTCCCTTTTGGAAAGAAAATCATATTTTCTGTCTCCTATCTGATTATTGTCAGTCTCTTCCTTACATACCTTCATGCATAGAAGAAGCACACGCTGATAGGGAACCTTTAGGACAGACTAACACGCCCCGTTAAGACTTCGCCCATGCCCTAGAGGTTCTGATCTCCACAGAACTGGCTCATCTGCTCTTGGCTTTATTATGGTGAAGGGTGCAATTAATTCAGTCCAAATCAATCCTGTAGTATTGGCAGCATCACCCATTCCTTCTTTTAAGAATGGAGCCTCAGTTTCCTCATCCCCTAAAAAACCAAATTGCATGAAAATTACCCACTTTATTATATACATTTTTACTTGGTGTTGAAACTTCTTTGAAATGAAAACTATATCACTAAGTATTTGATTTAGTACCATAACTAAACACATGATAGGTCTTCTATATTATTACTATCAAAGTTTTATTGTATCCAGTTGCCTGTGCTATGTGGGTTTTTTTTTGAGACAGAACCTCAAGCTGTCGCCCTGGATAGAGTGCTGTGGCATCACAGCTCACAGCAACCTCCAACTCCTGGGCTCAAGCGAGTCTCCTGCCTCTGCCTCCCAAGTAGCTGGGACTATAGGCACCCGCCACAAGGCCTGGCTATTTTTTGGTTGCAGCCGTCATTGTCGTTTGGCGGGACGGGACTGGATTCGAACCCGCCAGCTCAGGTGTATGTGGCTGGCACCTTAGCCGCTTGAGCCACAGGCACCAAACTGCTATGTGTATGTTTAATACACAATTTTTTAACATGGTAGCATAGGAAATCAAGTCCTCATTTTACCTCTTTAAAGGATAAGAGCTTGTAAATGACTGAGGGAATAAGAACCAATTCAGAGAAACTTAGAAAAGGTAAAGCCATGTATGAACACATGTGTGTGTGCATGTATACTAAGATATGTATAATATAAGTATATTTGGTTGGTTGGCTTGTGATAGTCTTTGTTTCTCCTTCATTTACTTTTAATTAAGGTTTTTATTTTGAGGTCATCATAAATTCACATTAGTTGTAATAACTAATAGAGAGGCATCTTATGTACCATATATCTATTATAGTTTCCTTTGATGGCAATATCTTGTAAAACTATAATACAAAATGTAACCAGCATATTGACATTGATACAGTCAAGATACACTCACATCCTTCCTGCCCTATTCCCACCTTAAACACCTGCCCACTACTCATCTATTCTCTATTTCTATAATGTTATCATTTCAAGGATAGTAAATAAAGGGAATCATACTGTACAGAACCTTTTGAAATTGGCTTTTTCTACTCAGCATAATTCTCCAGAGATTCATGCAGGGTTTTGAAAAAGGTGGCAGATGGTATTACATTTTGTTTAACCACTGAGGGACCTGGACATCTGAGTTATTTCTAGTTTTTGACTATCATAAATGGAATTGCCATGAACATCTATATACAAGATTTTTGTAAACTGGAATTTTCCTTTCCTTGGAATGCATACTCAAGGGGACAATTGCACCATCCTAAAAGGGGTGTGCATTTAACTATTTAAGAAATTGCCAAACTGCTAGCTACTAGTGAAATGCAAATTAAAACCATGGAGAAATATCACTACACACCTATCACAATGACTAAAATGGTGAAATCCCAAATATGGTGATGATATGGAGGATTTGCTTCATTCCTATATATGAAAAGTCATCGTTTATCTATATTTACTAAGATCATCACTGTTTTCCACTTGATCTCTGCTTCTTGGTGACCACTCAGAATCTTCTTAGATAACATGTCTTTAAATATATATATCGTAGTTGAGAACAACCACCTGCCCTCACTCTTCATGATTCATGGATTCCATATTTACACATTTGCCTACACACTACAATATACTTTCAACTCCACAATTAATAGTCGCAGTGATTTCATGTCCATTTGCAGAGAAGTGAAGGGCAACAAAATCTTTGCCAAAGTTTCCAAATGAGACTAAACAAAGCAACACGACATTCCACCTTGCCCTTGCTTTTTAGCACGTATCTCGTACTGCAAACGAGTGTCCTTGTAGTGCGCAGTCCATATAGTGCCACCTTTTATCATTTGTGCTTTGAGTTGGTGATTTGCATTTCTTAAAATGCTACCCAAGTATAGTAATAGAATGCTGTCTATTCCTAAGGGCAAGAAGGCTGTGATGTGCCTTGTGAAAAAAAATGTGTGTTTAATGAGCTGTGTGCAAGGATTAGTTATAATGCTATCGGCCATAGATTCCATGTTAAATCAAAGCATATATTAGATATATATTAAAATAAGGTATCCTTTAACAGAAACACATTAAAACAAAGTCATGTGTTGAATGGTTGATGAAAATCTTGTGATCAGAGACTCATGGGGGCCTACCCTATATTTCCCCTGGGACTAGTGGTTCAGTATTTGCTAATTCAGTGTTCATGACAACTTTATAGAACATACCTACCCCGAGTAATGAGAATTAACTGCTTTTTGTTGTATGAAAGAACCACAGTTAAATAGTAAAAGAAATCAAAGCTTTCCACCCAAACAAAATCATGCCCTCCTTCCTCAAAATACCCTTTTTACTCCCAATCACTTCTCTGTTTTCCATCAGGTTTTAGAGTTAGGGTGACCATGTATTCCAGTATTGGAGAGAAAGTCCTGATTTATGATAGCTTTCTCAGATAAGTATTATTAGTGCCTCCTTCTATTCTCAAAATATCATTATTTGAATAATAAATTATATTGTCATTTTTATTAAAGTTGAGATGAGTGGTGGGACCGGTCCCAGGGATTTTTTTAAGGTCTATAAAGACATTTGCATTTGGAGGAATTACAACGTACTTCATATATTTTCATGCATACTTAAATCGATTAATTCTTGCAGACTAATTTTTTTTATATGTAATGCACAGACTAGTTTCCTTCCTTCACAAGTCAATGAGGGATATAAAACTGGGGACAAAGGTCCTTTAGTCACCAGCCCACCTCACTGCACTTTCCTCTTTTCTCCCAGGGGGAACACAATTATGGGTCTCTCTCCACCATGTTTTGTTCTCCAGAACTTTGGGTAAACCCAGGTGTGGGAGAGAAGGTGCATCAACCATGTTCCTGGTACACAGAATTTCAAACAGCAAACCTCAAAATTGTTTCTGAAACTCCTTGGAGGGCAGGACTTGCTGATATGGTCAAGACTCAAGGCTCCAACACTAGACTAATGAGCCGTCCTTTCTACCCCTCTCGTGGGGAATCCCTGGGGATAGTCCCATGTGAGTCAAGGGGTTACCGGTGAAGATGCCATCAGGGGCTCCCCCAGCGGGACTGGTCCTGGGGATCTCCAGGGCAGCAGATGTAAATTGGGGACAGCAATTCTCGTGACCAGTGTCAGCTTTTGAACCTGTCTCCCTAAAAACAGGGCTGTAATTCCCAACTCCCAGTCTTGAGACAGGATGAGAGCTTCTGAAAGCTTGGCTGTGGCTCCTGGAGCCTCAATCCTCAATGTCAAGTCAGTTGCTCCAAATAGCAATATGCAATTAAAGCATTTTATGTAACTGAAAAAAAAATAAAAAAATTTTTCTTGCCACATAATTCCAGTACTCGGCTATGACATTGAGAGAATACTTTTCTTTCCACTGATCTTGTGGAGGTAAGAGATGATATTTTCCTAGATGTTATTGGAAAGTCTATTCTATTTAAAAAAAAGACTTGATGACGGGACAAGAAAGAGGTATCTCTATAAGGGCAATGACAATAATGTAGGAATCACTTCAAACTGTTGTTATTTTTCAAATATAAGCACTAATGTTCATTGTTTTTGCTCTAAAAGGGAATTCTTTCCAAGTAAATACAATAAAGTATTTGAGTTTATTTTTGAGTTCATTTTTTGCTTCACTGCAATCTTCAAACTAAAGCTTTTGTTTTGTGATACTTAAAGGAAACTGGTCACAATATCTGAAAACACATGAGCTAATTAATGCGTCACTTTTAGAATCATTCTTTTTTTTTGGCTTTCCATTGGTACGGAGGACAGAAGTTAGTAAGAAATAATTTCCTGTTTCCTGGGACATTTCATTGATGTATCTACACACCAGAAAGAACTATGTGTTCATCAACTCTTCAAATGCACATTTTTCCAAAACGCCAGTAAAATCTTCATGAGTGTTTAGGGAAGATTGATTCTGTATTGAGAAAGTTTCTATAATAGACAAGTTAGACATTGCTCCCATCTTTCTCATTTTAAAATTTAGAGTTTGGTGTCGAAGTAACTATGTCTCCACATTTTCTGCTAAGGTATGATTACTCATCTTCAGAAATGACCCTGCTCGGGTAAAGTTGTGAATTTTTATTTACTTCGCATTTAATTTTTTTAATTATATGTATTATCACTTTTGAGTTTGAGGTACTTTGGTTAGAGCAAACTTTTACAATCTTATTTTGTAGATGAGGCAACTGAATGTTGAAGAGTTTAGATCACTTGACTAGTCGTGCTATTGCAAAGTACTGAAGGGAGTCAAGACATGTTTTTTTTTTTTTTAAGAAAATGTCACTTTTCCATCTGTATAACTCAGTTTCCTTCCTTCAAATGGGTGGTCTTCATTCTTTAACCAACTTCTTCCCTTTCTCCTCCTTAGTATCTTCTCTTCTTGGTGTCTCAGTTGTTAGGATGTCCTACCTTTGCCCTTAGGGGTGGGAAAACAATACAAGTGATTCCTCATGTTCTGGGGTCTTTGATGCCTTTCTCTGTGATGTCCTCCCCATATTTAAAGAGATCAGTACAACAGAAGCCACAGAAGCCATGTGCTCCCAAATGGCCACCACCACACCGTGCCTTAGGGCTGTTCAGCTGACTATTACAAAATGATCTTTTGGAAATTCTTCAGATTTTGAATGTTTAGGTCATATTGAAGCAAGATTCTAAAGCACAATGTGGTCAGAATTCCCATAACCATCAACCGTTCTGACAGAGTCGATGAAGTAACAACCTTGCGTATAGACGGGGGAGAAAGGGAGGGAAGGAAGTGGATGGCAGCTTCTTTTGTCATTATTTCTGCTTCTAGGAAACAAAGGTGTTCATCTAGAGGCTACTTAAGGGAATTCTAGCTTTATGGTTATACATTTGATGATACTCTGAGGGCTGGGAGGATGCTTACTTATTGATGGCCTTCAAGCCATATTTAGCATGTTGACTTTTATTTTGGATCTTTTTCTTCATTCACCATTCATTGAATATTATAAAAAATTGATTGATGACATTATCATTATTGAAAGGACAGTGGCTTTATAGATGGTCTCAGAGAAAAATTTGTGCACTGACTCAGACTCTCTCTCTCCATTCCTCCTTCCCATCACTCTCTTCCTTCCTTCCCTTCTTTTCTCCCTCTCTTCCTTCCTTCCTTCCTCCTTTGCTTTCTTCCTTTCTCTCTTCCTTCCTTCCTTTCCTGTCTTCTCATCCCATATTCTCTGAGCACTGTTTATATGCCCAGCACTCTGATGGGGGCTGGAATAAAGTTGTGTTCGAGATGCAAAAGCTATCCTGAAATTTTTGCTCTTGGTGAAATAAGAAAAGCAAAGGAAATTTTGTTCCCAGGAAATATAAAGAAAAGAGATGTGAGAAATGATGGTCCCTTAGGTAGGACAGATGGCCATGGGGAATCCCACCAGCCATATTAAAGATTTTGATTTACTTTAAGGGCATCAAAGTTGCTAACTACCTGGGAGCCATTAGAATGTTTTGAACTAAATAAAGAGTGGCAAAATGAAATTTGTAGTTTTGGAAAAATTATTTGGACAGCTGTGGTGAAATGAACTGTATGATGTTAAGACGAGAAAAAAAGAGAGAATGTAGGCAACTATAAAGACAAAATTGGTGGAAGTTTAGATGGATTATAGAAATATTTAGGAGACAGAAGTTCTAAGATTTAAGAACATAGGTGATATCCAAAGGGAGAAGTAGGACTTCTCCTCCCCTAGCCTGTAACAACTCTGCAAGCTTTCCAGAGGGCAGCTGGAGAGATATTTAACAGCATTTACAGGGTTTGAAACCTGGAAAGGAGGAAGGGGAGCTCTGTGCGTGTGTTTGTGCAGGAGTGTAGTGTCTGGGGGGAAGGAAAGTAGAAGATCGGAGTAAATGAGTTCTCTCTCTGGTATTTGAGCTGCCAAATTGAGAAGTGCAGAAGACCGTTGGGTCTTTTGATAAATATCAGGAAATGAAGGATTGGAAATCTACTTTTGTAATGTTTCTGTGTGGAAGTTGATATATAAAAAGAGCTGCAGGGCTAATGAAAATCTCTTCTAGACCTTTAGTTAGTCAGCTATTTTATCTGCTGGATTAGCCATATGAGTCTCTGAAATAGTTAATAAAGTATTCAAACTTTAAGTCTTTTTTTAAACAAGTGATTCAGATATGAATGATTTTCAGCTGAGTAAAATATCTAGTCAAGTGTAATGTGAAAGTTAAAACCACACCCTAACTATGGGCATTTGATTCTTCTTTCTACCCTGGGCAAAATATAATGATCTGTTTTCAAATTTGTGTGTATGTGTGCATGTGTGAATTGTGTGAGTGTGTAGAAGGATTGGGTTTTATAAGCATATTTTAAAGGCTCAAAGGGCTTATAGACATCAAATGGTTCTTCAAAAAACAACAACATAGTGATTGAAGTGTAAATGAATCATGAAATATATGGATTAAATATGCCTGGATTTATTACACATAATTAAAATTTAAGACTTGCTTTGGGCAAAATATGACTGAGGTTTTCTACTGAGCTCCAAACACCCAGAAAACATTGAGACATTTTAATAATACCAAGTTTGCAAGACCTGAGATTTCTATAGACCACATCATTTATTCTCCTTTAGATATATGTTAACTCTTCCTGTAAAAGTTCTAAAATGAAATCTCTAGAAAGACCTCAATTTTTCCTTAAAAATTTCATATGAAGGCTATAACCCAACTGTAGCACAAGAATATGGGGAAAAGGACAAAGGAGGGGAGGGGAGGGGAGGGGAGGGGAGGTTGGGCTGGAGGGAGGGTAATTGGTGGGGCCACACCTACGGTGCATCTTAGAAGGGTTCAGGTGAAACTTACTAAATGCAGAATACAAATGTCTTCATACAATAACTAAGAAAATGCCATGAAGGCTATGTTCAACTGTTTGATGAAAGTATTTCAGATTGTATATGAAATCAGCACATTGTACCCCTTGA
>CAUYRH010118199.1:0-30078 GCA_963574655.1 Perodicticus potto
GAAGTATTATTTTTTCAAGATCTTTAAAATATGACAATGGAGCTTTAATAGGAATTGCATTAAAATTATATATTGCTTTGGGTAGTATAGACATTTTAAAAATATTGATTCTTCCCAGCCATGAGCATGGTATGTTTTTCCATTTGTTAACATTTTCAGCTGTTTCTTTTCTTAAAGTTTCATAGTTCTCTTTATAAAGGTCTTTAAGGGTACAGGCAAACCTTACTAAATGCAGAATACAAATGTCTTCATATAATAACTGAGAAAATGCCAGGAAGGCTATGTTAATCAGTTTGATGAAAATAGTTAAGATTGTATATGAAACCAACACATTGTACTCCTTGATTGCACTATTGTACACAGCTATGATTTAATAATAAAGACAATAAAATTTAAATAAATAAATAAATAAATTTTGTTGTTATAGACTTTTCTACAAATCTGATCACAGCTATGAATCATTAATACAAAGTCCCAACCTTACTCTCACAAAATACTTAAAAATATAGTTGTATAAAATCTGTGTGTAAATTCAGGAGAGTTAAAGATGTTTCAAAGCACATGAAATGAATGCTACTTTAGACATCTTAAGAAAGTATAGCATAGTGATTAAGACCATAGCCTTTGGAGTAAGGATATTCATCACTTTCCAGGGTTTATGACATGGAATAAGTTAACTTCATCTTCTTTTAAATGAGGATGAAAGTACTAGACCCTGTTTTATAGAATTTTTATGAAGGTTAAATTAATTAAAACTTCTAAAACATCAAAAACAGAGGCTGCTGTCAAATAAATAATGTATAATTAGTCATTAGCTAAATAAACTTACAATAAGTTAACACAAGTTAATTTATTAAGACACTTCTTGAGTTCAAAGGCTCAGCTGTAATAGGTCTTCAATAGGTTCCCTGTATTTATTTATTTATTTTGCAGTTTTTGGCTGGGGCTGGGTTTGAACCCACTACCTCCGGTATATGGGGCTGTGCTCTACTCCTTTTAGTCACAGGTGCCACCCCAATATGATCCCTCTTCATCCAAATTTCTGATCACTGAGGCCTTAATAGAGCCATTACAGAATCTGTTCAAGTTATTACATTGGCTATTATGGACTTTTCTGTTTTTTATATTCTTACATTTTTTTCAATTATGTGAAAAATCATTGTGTGAATTAGGTAGGAAACAAAGTATTATGTTGAGTCAGACAATATTGGAAGAATTCTATTCTTTTTTATGTCAAAGCATTATGGAGTACAAATATTTCTAGTTACATGGCTCACTTTTATAATGCTTGAGTCATGAGCTCAAGTATTATAGAAGTGCTGAGCCCATCACTCAGATATTGTTCATTGTACTCTTTAGGTAGGTTTTCACTGCCTCTACTTGATTCCTAATAATTTTTACTTCCATTTAAGTATATGCATACTCTTCTGTTAGTTCCAATTTGATGGGAAGTACATGCGATGTTTGTTTTTCCATTCTTTAGATACTTAATTAACCTAATGGTCTCAAGTCCCATCAAAATTGTCGCAAAAGACATTAAGTCATTTTTCTTCAGGGTTGAGTAGTAGTCCATGGTAGACACATACACACACACACATACACACACTCATATGCCACATTTTGTTAAACCACTCATGAATTGATGGATGCTTAAATGGATTCCACATCTTTGCAATTGTAAATTGCAACAAACATTTGAGTAAAAGGTGTCTTTTTGATGAAATACCTCTTTTCCTTTGAGTAAATACCTAGTAGTGGGATTTCTCAATCAAATGATAGGCCTACTTTTGGGTCCTTGAGAGATCTACATACTGTTTCCCACAGAGGTTTTACTAATTTGTAGGCCCATCAATGGAGTAGAAGTGTTCCTTTCTTTCTGCATCCATGCCAGCATCTATTAGTTTTGAACTTTTTAAAAAAGTCATTCTAATAGGGCTAAAGTGATTATCTTATCATGGTATTAATTTACATTTCCCTGACATTAGGGATGTTGAGAATTTTTATTTATCAATCTTTTTTTAAAAAGCTTCTGTTATGTCTTTTGTTCACTTTTTGATGATGTTATTTGATTTTTTCTTACTGATCTGTTTGAGTTTATTGTAAATCATGGTTATTAGCCCTTTATTGGATGTACAACTTGCAAATATTTTGTCCCGTGCTATACGTTGTCTATTTTCTCTGTTGACTATTTCCTTGGCTGTGCAGAAGCTTTTAAATTTAATCAAATTCCATTCCTTGGTGTTGTTTTGATTGCCATAGGTATTCTTCATAAATTCTTTGCCTAGGCCAAAATCTAGAAGAGTTTTTCTAACATTTTACTCTAGAATTCTAATGGTTTCATGCAGTTGAGGATAAGTCATTTATCCATTTTGAGTTTATTTAGTGATAAGGATCTTCTTTCATTCTTCTGTGTGTGGCTGTCTAATTTTCCCAGCACAATGTATTGAGTTGGTATTCTTTTCCTCAGTATATGTTTTTGTGTGTTTCATGAAAGACCAGTTAGGTCTTGGTAAATGGATTTACATCTGAGTTTTCTATTCTGTTCCAACTGGTCGATGTGTCTATATTTTTGTGCCAACACTATACTGTTTTGGTTTGTAGTTTAGGATGAAGTCTGGTTATGCTATGCTTCCAGATTTATTACTTTTACTTAACAATGATTGCCTCAGTTATTTGGGCTCTCTCTGGTTCCAAACAAAACACAGAATTAGTTTATTTAGGTATTTGAAACATGATGTTGGTATTTTGATGAGGATTGCATTGAATCTTAAATCACTTTGTATGGTATGGACATTTTGCAATGTTGATTCTATTGATCCAAGAACATAATGTGTTTTACTATTCATGCGTATCTGGAGCAATTTCATTGTTCTCTTTACAGAGCTCTTTCACCTCCTTCATTAAGTACATTCCTAGGTATTTTATTTTTCTTTGTAGCTATTATGAATGGTATTAAGTCTTTTATTTGTCTCTCAGCTTAACCATTATTAGTATGTAGGAATACTACTGATTTATGTACATGCTTTTGTAGCCTGATACTTTGGTGAATTTGTTCATAAATTCCAGGAATCTGTTGGTAAAATCATTGGGAGTTTTTAGGTGTAAGATTACATTGTCATCAAAAAGCAATAGTTTGACTTCTTCTTTCCCAAACTGGATACCTTTAAATTCTATCTATTGCCTGGTTTATCTGGCTAGGACTTCTAGCACTCTATTGAATACAAGTGATGGAAGAAGAATCAGTACCCATAGTTCATAAATTATTCCATAAATATCAAGAAGGAAGGAATCCTCTACAACTCATTCTATGAAACCAGTATTGCCTTTATACTAAAGTCAGGAAAAGACACTAAAACAAAGAGAATTTTAAACCAATAACCATTATAAATATCAATGCAAAAATCCTCAATAAAATACTCGCATACTGAATTCAATGGCACATAAGAAAATAATCTTCCATGACCAAGTGGGCTTCATCCCAGGGATATAAAGGCAATTTAACATATGTAAATCAATAAATGTGATTAATCACATAAAGAGAAACAAAAATAAGATTATATGATCATCTCAGTAGGTACTGAAAAAAATTTAACATAACTCAGCATTACTTCATGATAAAACCCTCAACAAACAAAGAAAAGAAGGAACGTATATCAAAATAATAAAAGCTATATGTGCCAAACCTATAGCCAACATCATACTGAATGGGGAAAAGCTGAGAACATTTCCACTGAGAACTGGAACAGTTCTCTTATTATAATTATAATAAATTAACTAAAAAGGCAAAGAGAAATTTTCTACTTTAATAATAGGCCAATACTTTTCCAAGAGATGATTAATTGGAGAAAGAGTAGTGGCCTTGCTTATTAGAAATAGAAGAGAATATAATTAAAGAATTAAATAAAATAATGAAAGGAAAACCTGTGCTATATATTATTTTCCTTTTAATTCCAGTCTTGTATTTGTATATAGTGGATTTTATTCTCTTCAGACTTTTAATAAGAAAAAGATGCAACACTATGCCTGTAAATCCATGAACAGACAGTATTTGGAAGTGTGTTTTATTGTCTCTCTTTTTCTTTTTCCCTATTTTTTATTAGATCTTTATTTAATCTTTATCTTCAACTGTACAATTTAAGCACTAAAACTACAAAGATCACTTCTCCTACCCAAGTATGTTTGTGTGTGTGCACACATTTGAGTAACAGGTGTCTTTATGTTACTATTTGCTAATGGATGTCTTCAAACACGATTTATAATCAGGAGGTTCAAGATCACTTTTCTTTACTCATAATGGTATAATTCAGTTTTGATGGGCACTGGAGCAATGAGTTTAAGAACTTTCTGGCCTAAAGTAGAAGCTGTTAACTTTTGAAAAACAGACAACTTTTATTCCTCCAGGAAAGAATTAAATATCCTAATGCCTATTGATTTTAGCTTAATTTTAAAAAAATTAAACACCTGTTTTTATTTCCTGATTATCTGTATGCTGAATATTAAGTAGACCTTTTGAGACTCCACCACTTAAATCAGTTCAAATTATCACAATCTGTTGAAAAGTAGTTCACTTTCTGCATCAGCCATTTAAGTGAGCTGTGTCTTTTTGCAATTAGGAAAAGAAATACCTGTTGGACATAGTACTTATTTTTATTCTTTAATGATTTGTGGTTCTTATTTAGTGGCTTCTACTTCATAAGTGATAATTTCCCAACTGTCGTCTATTCTCTGTCCAAATGGAAGGTGATTTGAGCCTCAATAAATTGCTCTGAAAAGAGTTTAATCTTGAAAAATATATATCTTATCATCATTGATATCTGATAAAATTAATTAAACCAGAAGCACAATTCTGTCTGTGATAATACCAGTTCACCATCTGAAATAGATATAAATTTAGAAGTAAATTACTATCATTTTAAAATACTGGCTTAACAAAATTTTGCTTGGCTTTATCTTTTGAAATATACAAAAGACAGTTTCAGACAATGTTTTGTCATTCCCCATTGACCACCTGAAGACAATCTGATAGGGCTCCATAGGGAAAAGAATATTGGGCCTGTGGTTTGGCATCACCAGGTCCGGTTCCTGCTTCTGCTCCACCCATGGGTGCCATGTAATGATACATGTCATGAAAACTTTGGGGGCCACATTCTGCTCATCTGTGAACTGAAAGAATAGGACTAGATCTGAGATTCTGTAAAAGAGGTTATGTGGTATGGTTCAGAGCTTCAGAGTTTAAAGTTTAAAGAAAAATACATACTGCATAAAATAATCCCACTAGTTTATGGTGAGCTACCCTCATATTTCAATAAAAACATTTCTTTTTCTCGCTTGGTGCATTCACAATACTCTAACAAAATACTAAGTTAATTAATTTCCTCCCCCTCTAGATTGCAAGGAAGCATTATGGTAGATTGCAGTTCTTGGCACAAAGTAGGTACTCAACAAATATTTGCTAAAAATGTGAAGAAATGAATGATGAGTGTTACATTGTTCTTAAATGTGCAAAAGTTCCTCATTGAGAAAACTACACTTCACTTAAATTTGTTACACTCTGTAGATAGACAACAGAAGACTGGAGATCATCCCAAGGCACTTATCCAGGCAGTAGACTATTCAACCTTTTCAAATATTATTTTAATGCAACTCATATACAAATTATTTTAGAAGTGAAATAATATGTGAAAATATAATTTAAATTGAACTCATTTGTCCAATTACAATTTACCCAAATAGGAAAATGCCTTCTCCTTAAGCCTATGTGTTTAATATAATGTATTACCACTCCCAGAAGTCTCAATTCCATCAAATGAGATCAAAACATACACACTATGAGTCCGTGAACCTTTCCTCAACAAGCATTCAGTACAGTAGAGTATTCTACTTGTCCAGGCCATTAACCCATCATTAATGGTGAAGAATGGTGTCTGACTTTTATAAGACTTAGTTTCACTAGAACTCCCAGTTTTATCATAAAAGGTCAAGAAAGAATAAGTGCCCTAAAATTAAGATGTTGGCCAGACATGATGGTGCAAGCATTTAGTACTAGTTACTTGGGAGGCTCAGGCGGGTGGATAGCTTGAGCCCAGGAGTTCAAGACCAGCCTGGGCAACATAGAGAGACCCTATCTCTTAAACAAAAAAAAAGTAAGATGTCACTGTTGTTATTCTATGTCTTCAGTCACTGTCACTTGCATCAAAGATTGCCCTGTATGTTGGGAAAGAGCATATCTCCTTAAGGTCTCTACCTAGCCCATTGTGAAGAGAACAATGTAAATCTAATGCTTGATTAACAACAATCCCCCATAAATCTGGGCTCTCTCAACAGGGGTCAAAAGAGAATCTGCTCATTCTGGGTGAGTCTGTGCCTCACTCAACAGGGCTCAGCTTAGAGCATGCTTCCCCCAGGGTTGACTACTGCATAGGGAAGAGCATTTCTTGTAATGAATTTCTGATCATTCTTCTTTATTTATCACAGTGCCCATAGAAAACAAAAATAAAACAAACCCAAAAAAGCTGCAAAATTCACCACCAAAAATAAGCTTGAATCTCATGTCATCAGCTCATCTGACGTCATGAGCTCTGAGCTCATCTCAATTCTGTAATTTTGATCTTCACCCTATTTTAGCCACAGCCTCTCATGGCCATATTCTAGACCTAGTTATTATTAATAAGTGCAGCACATCAAAATTCCAATTGTGTGCATACCACACTCTACCACCTCCTAAATTTTCAACTAATTTCTTCAAATTTTTCAACTGCTTCAAATTTTCCAATTAACTGATATTAGCACCATTTCAATATCTTTATCCTTTTAATATGTTCTTGCTCTCTTAGCAAGCTTGTGTCCTATGGTCAACCATTATGGTCAACCTCTCATGCAGACGTTGACTCCCTTGTTACTTTTCCTTTTGCCTGACACACAAGTGAAAGTATAGCCCTGTTAAATCCAATTCTTCATTCCCTCTGTGCCAGCCCATGTGCAGCTGAATCTTGTGAAGAAAATACACAGCCATGTGAACTTCATATTCCAAAGCATGAAACTCATAGTAAGCCTGTAATATTCTCAGACCATCATTTAATATTCTTTGATAGTTTGGTTGCTTATTCTCTTAGATGACTATGTTTTCTCTTTTCTCTGGAAATTCCCAGGACCTCATCCCTTATTCTCACTCACCTTAATTCCTATTTAACTAAGAAAATTGAAGCAATCACATAAAACACATTTACCCTGTCATTGCCACCTGTACCCACAGACTCCAGCTCCTTGTGAATGAACTAGCATAATCTTATTTACAGCCATTTCTTCTTATTGTCTCCATTGATGCCACAGTTATCTGAGCCATCATTATCATCATCATCTGGATTCCAGCCTGATGTACCTGATCCCGCGACATCTACCATGGCCTGTCATTCCTGCCTAGTCTCAGTACAAAGTGATGAGACTTTTAGTACATGTCAGGTCAGTGATTTCCCTGCTAAAATCTTTTTTCAGTGGATCCCTGTTTTACTAATGTCAAAAGCCAACAACACCACAATGGGCTACAAATCACTGTATGCTCGGAACCCTTATTAACTGACACCCTATTCTCCTTCCTCTTTGTTCCCTCCTCTCCAGATACCTTTACCTCCTTTGTGTTTCTGAAACACTGCAGGCAAACACCAAGTTTAGGGGTTTGCATTTTTTTTCTCTTTGCTCTAACCAGTCTCCCCTCAGGTATCCTCGTGGCTCAGTCCCTCATCCTCTTCAAGTCTTTTGCAAATGTCCTCTTCTGAGGTCACCATATTTCAACCACAAAATGACCATGCCCCTCAGCATTCTTACTAACCCTAACTTGCTCTATTTTTATAGCACTGGTTGAATTCTATATACTCTTTTATTTATTTACTATGTTTATTACCTATTAAGTCTATCTCCCCAGCAGAATATAATTCCCACAGGGCAGAAGTCATTGTTTTTTTCCTAAATGTATTTTATGCTCTAAGAATATTGTGCTGGATCAGACTAAACACTTAATTACATCAAATCATAAAGCTTTGATATTAGCACTTATAAATGGATTTCAGTTTCCAATTTCTCTATGTATATGTTTGATAAAAATATGTAAAAGCACTTAAAATAGCCATCTAGGATGGAAAATATAAATTGTGTGCAATTTTCAGGCGAAAACATAGATACAACCACACTCATAAATACAATAACCAAATCATTTTTGTGAATAACTTCTTTGTTTTTTTGTTTGTCTGTTTTTGAGACAGAACCTCAAGCTGTCACCCTGGGTAGAGTGCCATGGCATCACAGCTCATAGCAACCTCCAACTCCTGGGCCTCCTGGGCTCAAATGATTCTTCTGCCTCTGCCTCTCAAGTAGCTGGGACTATAGGCGCCCACCACAACGCCTAGCTATTTTTTGGTTGCAGCCATCATTGTTGTTTGGCAGGCCCAGGCTGGATTCGAACCCGCCAGCTCAGGTGTATGTGGCTGGTGCCTTAGCCACTTAAGCCACAGGCACCAAGCCAAAGGGTGGGAATTTTTTGTTTGTTTGTTTGTTTTTAATAACTTCTGTTATCTTCATATATAAAGATGACTAAGCCTGGGAGAGAGGGAATGACTCTGTAAATTTATCTGGGTATTATTTTGTTCTTCAGCTAAATTGTTCTATGTGTTATAGAACTGGTCATAAAGATGCTTACCTTGAGAAAGTGAAACAATTTTTGTATTTTTTTTTCAATTACTACCCTGTGCTTTTGGGGGGGGGCTCATGCAGGTGAGATATATAAAGACATTGTCACATGATGAATCCCATGCTAAAGACGGGTAGGTAGCAAAAGGATAGCTTTAAATCAGACGTCATCCATATCTCATCTTAGTCTCATGGCCTATATACAATCTACAACATTAAAATGGTAAATTAGAAAATATGCAATAACATTGTAGAAAGGAATTTGGAGAAAATAATCAAATTCTAAAAGAAATTGAAACTTAATCCCTTCCTGATGAATAGGTTGGGCAAGGTAACAAAGAAACATTCAAAAAAATATTCAGGGAACACTCATTCTATAAACTTGAATGAGGTGTTTCCTGATTCTAAAATCACAAATAAAATCCAAGTAGATTAGAAAACACTAAGAATGCTATTTTGAAATCAAATTTGGCCTACATTTTGGTGTTTTAAAAAATGCTGCATGTCCTAATCTCTATAATTATGTGGTTAGGGTAGGTCTTGAAGTTAGTTGAAATATTTAAGGTGACGTAACAATGTAAAAAGATCTTCCAGAAAAAAAAATGTTCAAAGTTTATGATAAGAAAGCATATATTCTACCTTTAGAAACTTTGAGTTAGAAAATTAAGATTACAGATTTTACTGCAATGGTTAAAATTTTAGACTTTAGCTTGAGACCTAGTAAGATGGAAGTAAAGTTTTAGAAGGAAGTGAATTATTTTAAACTCTACTATTTGACCCAAGCTACAATCATGAATTCTTCAGTCACACGTGAGGCATGTGCCAAAACCTGAGTGCCTGAGCCTTCTCTCTGTTATAAGCACAGGGACCAGCCCAGCCTTGTGCACTGGTGGAAGAACAAAGTACAAAATAAACAATTTTAAACCAAGGTGCTTTACCAATGTCTGAAACCTCCCATGGATGTCTCTTGAGTACAATTTATAATTCTAAAAACTCAAGAGGTCAAAAGCCCTCAGACTCAAAGGTACCCAAACATAATGATTGTGCAGGAGCTCCCATTGGCTGGTTCCAAGAGAGGCAAGATCCCATGTTTGCATCCTGAGCTCTGCCTGGGACTCTGGCCCTCACTTTGTGCTTGAGTCAAGGCCCGCATAGGAACTGGGACTAGGATGAAGCTGGCTGCTGGCAGTCTCCCCCTCTCCACGAATGCTTTTCTTAGGGAAGAGGGAGAAAGAGCGAGGCAGAAAATTGAAAGGGAGAGGCAGGTTGAAACAGAACTGGGAAAAAGAGAAGAAAAGATAATTGCTCCTTAACTGCACAGAAGCAAATACAAATTTTCTGGAAACAACCAGCTTCCTTCTTCAAGTCTC
Organism: Perodicticus potto; assembly: GCA_963574655.1. NCBI lineage: Eukaryota > Metazoa > Chordata > Mammalia > Primates > Lorisidae > Perodicticus > Perodicticus potto. Next base: position 10,050 of record CAUYRH010118199.1, read on the forward strand.
TCCATTTATCACAGTCCTTGAGGTTACTCTTTGAACCTAATAGAAAACTGGCAACCTGAAGGATATACACAATTATTAGCCAAATATTTGTCTTTAAAGACTCACCTGCCTCTTTGAGGATGTTCTTTGTTCTCTGTCTGATCCTAAGAAGTCTACAGGATTTGGAATGGAGAGTCATAACTAATGCTACAAATAAATGAGCAAGAAGTGACTAAGACAGACGGGCTGAGGTTATATGGTTATGAAGTAATGGGGCAAAGTCAAATATTCAAATCTGTTTTTAAGTTTGGGGAATTTGGAAAAAAATTTTTTTTAAAATTTAGTTAAAAGTGTTTCCTTTGCAGGGCAGTGCCTGTGGCTCAAAGAAGTAGGGTGCCGGCCCCATATGCCAGAGGTGGTGGGTTCAAACCCAGCCCCAGCCAAAAACCACACACACACACAAAAAGTGTTTCCTTTGAACTGATGCATCTATTGAATTGAGGAAAATGATACTTGAATTTATTTTTGTATTTAATCAGAGTTTTTTTTTTAATTAGAGGTTGGATATTAAACCTCTAGTTTAAGATGATGCCACTGAGATAAAATAAAGTACTTTAAATCTTAAACTTTTCTTTAGGATAAAGTAACAAAACCAAAAATCAGTTTATGAACTCTAATTATTACATAGATAGAATATGTATGTGTAAGTTCCTCAGAAATTTAGCTAAGCTATAGTTAAATTACTCCGAAGGCGTTTATTTACTTTTGTTTTCTCAAAAATTCAGATTATTTAAAATAGCCTTATACTACAGATTTTCACAATCAAAATTATTTTAGGTTTGTACTGTATAAGTCAGCCGAGGGCAACGTCAGTGGTATTAACCGTGAGAATCAGGATTAACTAAAACGTGAAACAGAAGTGTGACATGAAGGGTTAAAATATATATTAACAACTATTATTATCCAATAAAATGTTCATAAATGTAAAAACGTTATTAAATGCATTAAGACTTAAGTATGACAATAAAGTTTTTAAACATCCTAGAAAAAGTATTACCTCCTTGCTGACTGTCACTATGGTCACATTCTAAGTACTCCCCTTGAGAAGCTAGGCACCAGTGCAATTTTGGAACTCTTTCTCTGGAATGGCCATCAGAGAGGTCATCATATTATTCTTGATGTCCTGAGTGTCATCAAACATCTTCTTTTCAATATTTCCTTTTTCTTCAGGTAAATAAAAAAGTCTTTTGGGGGCATATCGGGTGAGTAGGGAGGATGTTCCAATATGGTTATTTGTTAACTGGCTAAAAACTCCCATGCAGACAGTGCCCTGTGAGCTGGTACATTGTTGGCATGCAAGAGCCACCCTTTTCTTATGCCAAGGTTTTCAGTTTCAGTATTTTCCTAAATGCTTCTCTATCAATGTTTACTTGGTCTGCTGTGCTCTTTACAGTCAGCTGGCAATTCTGACACATAGTTCAATGAATTTTTGCAGTGTTTTCATCAGTTCTGCTTGTTCCTGACTGCCCTGACCGCTCTTCATCAGTGAAGCTTTCTCTCCCCTCAGGGAAAACATTTCATCCATTTGCACACGGCCATTTCTTCATGGCGTTATCTCTGCAAACTTGGACTAAAATGTCCCTGAGTTCACTTCCACTCTTGCCAAGTTTAACAAGAAATTTAATGTTCACATGGGTCAGTACAAAAGTTTTGAGACACTGTGTTATGGTCCATTATTTTATTTCTGAGAAATACAGTTAACAGCATCTTTTCTGATTCACCCCTGCAAGTTTCAACTTGGCTCGGTTTATTTGTGCTGTTAGAAGGACTTGATTTGTTTCTGTCCACATGGATTTTTTGATTTTTTTCATATCTCAAAACTTTCATAATGACCCACATATTTGTTGCTCTAATTCAACGGTTCTCAACCTGTGGGTCATGACCCACAGGAACTGTATTAAAGGTTCCTGGCATTAGGAAGGTTGAGCACCACTACTCTAATTCAAGCTCTGGCATTTTAGTAACAGCACACAGAGGCACACAGGAACAATAATGAACGCCACTCAGCAAGACACTGCCACACATCAACACAAACACAGATGTAAGCCAAGGTTATGAAACCTTACAGAGCTGTTCGTACAACTGTTGCCAAGGTAAGCACATGGTGGCAAGTTCATGAACTTAATTGTCAGACCTCCACAATGCTCACAATAAAATATCATAGAAGGAAAACTCGCAGATCTTTGAATCCTACTTTGCTGGGGCAGGAACAATGCAATGATGCAGCGATATGGAGCAAGGTAATATCTACCCAGGACAGCCATGGGGGAAACCAAGACACCTCGTCATGAGTTGTACTTTACTTCTTGCAGTGCCCAGTTTGTCATCTATAAAACAAGATTAGAATAGATAATCTTTGAGATTCTTTCCCTCTTTTAGTTTCCATTTTAACATTCAAGAAAGGAAATGAAAAAGAAGGAAGAAGAAAGTTTCCTTCCCCATGGGCGTTTCGTATAGTAGGTCTCAGGACCTCACGTCCAGGTCTACCCTAAATGAGACCTCATCCTGATGCTCCTTCTGTTTTTAAACCAGTATTAATATCTTACATTTTATTATCCTCAAATAGAGAATACAAATTAATGAATAAGTTAGGGAAGTCTTGTAGCATACATTGCTCGTAGACAAGGACTCCCATGGTCAAACTTCCATCAGGCTCCTTTAAGACCTCTTCTCCTTCAAGCCTCCTGCTGGGCCTGCTAAATCCAGTTTTGGCAAAGAATTCTACCAAAGGGAGTTGGAGAATTCCCTGTCCCTGTACCCAGTCAAACTCCTTTTCCTCTGCTCTTGTTATCTAACTACATTCCTCTTCCCTCTCACCCTTAATCTCAAGCTCCTCTTGGTGGTTTTCTAACCTCTCCCTTACCCTAACCCCTGGTTATAGATTTGTGCTGGTCTCTGTTGTACCCAGGATTGGCCCCAATCCCGGTCTTCTGCTGTAAAACTCTTGACACCTATTCATGCCGTCTTGAGTAACATCTTCCTTATTGTTTTTAACAAACATCTAGTGAGTGATTTCTGTTAACATCATTAAATAAAGGCTATCCCAGCAAAGCTGAGACTATACCAAACTGTCTCCTCTTTACTTTTTTGACAAAAAACAGAGGCACCAGGAGAAATGAGGCTGGTCCTGGGCCTTCCCATGCAGAGTGAGGGTGGGAAGTGTGAAGAGCAGGGATCCTGATGCCAGTTCTACCACCAGGGCTTACTTTGCAGCATGACTTTGGGCAACCTCTATTTCATCACTTACAAAATGATAACAGCACCTGCCTCAAACATCATTATAAGGCATAACAAAAGAACTATGTTCAATGTGCCAAAACCATGTTAGAATCTGAACTCTGGCTTTAGGCCAGCTTCTAAAGCTGCCCTTTATATCTTTACCCATTGAGGTTGACCTTGTCTCTGAAGTAGCAGGTTTGGTTTGTTTTTTCAATATTTCACTGCTTAGTTCTACAGGTATGATGAAATAGAATGGCAAAGAGAGGGGGATACTCTGCATCCATAGGGAAATGCTCCCGTTCAGAATTAATGAAGCCTCTGTAAAATTGCTCTTAGAAACTGGCAAATCTAAATCACAAAGGGAACAGTTTAGTTATCCAGTCCCCAAACAGAGATGACATTTCATTCAGGGAGCAAAGCTAAGGGAATTTGGCATGCTCCAGGCACCATCTAAATCTTTCGCGTTTCCATGGTATGACCATGCTGCCAACGTGGCCATTGCAATGACAATTAGAAAGATGCTATTTTTGAACTATGTATTCTGTTTCCTTGTGGGATTTTTTTCTTACCAAGATTTGATAATTTATGAAATTCTCAAGATTGTTTTCTCATTATCTTCATGCCACAATAAAATTAGAGCCACGAATGTGGGAAGTGTTAGTACAAACAGGAAAAGAATTGGTAAAACATTTTAAATCCTGCAAGATTTCTTAAAACATATTTGTTTCTTTGCTCCTATTCTATAGGTCAGAGCTTCACAATCTATTATTTTGATCTGCCTTTCTCTGTGTGTGTGTGTGTTTAATCAACTAATCTTTACAAGAAAATCAATTTCTCATAGAGAATGTTATCAATTTTCTCTCCTACAGAAAGAGTTCCCACTATCAGTTTTTGGTCAGAAAGTGTTTATTGAAAGTCAACTCTGTACTCAGAACTCAGCTAGACACAAAAATTCAGAGGCAAAGTTTCTACCTCTGAGGAGTTTAAAATCTAGTTGAAAAGAGGAACGACTGAAGTATGCGGAAGCGAAGGTGGTGCTCTCCTCGCCTTCCTTCCTTCTGGCTGGCATGTGCTGATCCTTTTGCCAGAGCCTGTTGGACCCTAAATCAAAACAAAAGCCTAGGATCATGGGGTGATGATACTCAGGACAGAGGGATTGAAAAGAGATACTTCTACAATAAGATCTATTAAAAGGATATATAATGAGAAATGTAAAAGTCTGTTTATCTTATATTATTTACATACAAAATTCAAGTGGTTCTCTACCTCCAACGTCAGTCTTATCCAAGGTAGAGCAAGATGGACATAACAAATTCAGAATTATCTCAGAGGCAAAAGAGAAGTGGTATCCACTGAGTTAAGTACAGAGGTTCAAGTTACTCAAAAACCATGGGGGGGAAAGGGAAGAAAGAATATCAGAAGTGGAGGTTTGTTACTTAATGACCCCAGAGTAGTGAGTGAGTGGTTATAACAATATATTTGATTAGCTAAATTTAATCAGTTTCTCATCTTTAAAATGAGATAAATAGCTTGGTTGATCTCTGAACCCTTGAAAAAAATCTGTTTTTATAGTTTCATTTTAGCTGTGTAAAATTAGTGTACAAAATGAACCTCATACTCTGAGAACGAGTTAGAAAACACAAGGTCTCCAGCTAATCAATACTTCCATTTTCTTTCATCTTTTGTTGTACACCATGAAACAACTCATGATGGCATATTATGTGACTTTTAAAATATTTTGTCAAAATTAATTTGAATTTGAATGTACAAACTACTCTTTTCTAACTCTTCTGATTGTTTTCTTCATCAGTTTAGGGAACTTTATAATACTGGTTTGATCCTAGGTAAGAATTCAAAATTCATTCCTATAACTCAGTGAGTCAGTCCAAGGCAACGGGAAGAAAAGCAGTGTCACCAAGAAAGACAACAATAACTAACATTCAGGCAAATTAGAAAGCAATTTTATTTATTTTTTTTTAATAAGCTAGTTTTATTTATAATGATCATACATCATTTATCTTAGGCCTGCCTGAAAGTCTTAGCCAATTTTGGTCTACAGTGGATTGCTGTAACTCTATAAGAGCAGCATATAAATGCCAGTAGCTGGTCTTTCATCTACAACTAAAGCATTATCGAACAGTACTGCCACCAATACAGGTCTATCAAGAATGTAGTAAGATTAGGAATCGTTAATTAGCTAGAAAATGTAATGACTACTTGTTTATTCATATGTATTTTCTAAGTACATTATGTATGCCAAGAAGATATGGTAATGTTATAGCTAAAGTGACTGGAATACATGAATATTATGTAGAAGTAAACCAATGTTCAGGAAAAAATTGTGGGAGCCAGAAGAGAACTATGTTAAAAGGAAAAAATATATATAGCTTGGAAGCACAGAGGAGGGAGTAGCCAACATCATGGAAAAGTTAGGAAAGACTACATAGTGACAGCAATACTAGAGGCAGACATCAAAAATTCACTAAGTGGGGAAGGGAAATGTTACAGGATTCCACCACTCAGGGCTAGACAGGGAGCCCCTCATTCTCTAGGCCTAGGTGAGGTCAGAGGTCAGACCCCCATAGAAAGCAATTTTAATGCATCTTACCTTTTAATATCAATGATCACCTTCTAAGAGGGCAGTGTTAATATTGCTCTACTGTTATAATGGATAACATTTACATTTAGCAAAGTTATGATTTCCCTAGTCACAAAGTGCTTAGCAGTACACTTGGGACTGTATCTTGAGCCTTTCTGATTCCTAAATCTATTTCTTTAATTCCTGTAACTCCTTAATTCACATAAGGTGAGAGATTTAGAACAGAGTATGAGTTCTCCTAAAGGAAGAATAGGATTTCTTCATGGACTGAATGAAACTCCAGAAACAGAAATATGACAAAAGCTGTTAGACAATGAATTCACATCCATTTACCTACTACCATGTTGTGTTGGTGAAAAATAACACTTTGGAACTCAGATTTAAGAGGGAAAAGTAAGGGAATAAATCAAAACCCCAATTTTCTGCTCTTCCCTCTTCAGCAGAATAGAGCAGGCAAAGGGAAAATTTCTCCTTACTTACCTCTGCCTTAGAGAAATTCAGCATTTCTTCAACATTCTTCTCTGGTGTCAGAATATTAGGCACAGAGATGTAATTTACTGCAATGTATTTGAAATTTGAAAATGTCACTCTGACAGTGTATACAGGGAACGTTGGTGCAAAGAACTTCTCTAAGCAAAATCACAGTTGGAATTTAGTAGGTAATTACAAAGCATTTTTATTCATATGTCAAAAAAGATTTAAAGAGTTTGCTAAGCTGTGGTATCAGTTTCGAGCTACCAATACAGAGTAGAAAGAAAAATCAAACCTTCCTTATTAATAATTTCTTTGTCATGATAGATTCTTCTTAATTGTCTATTGTATGCCATTTCTTTTACTTGTAGAACTTTGATAATGTAATATTGTCTGGAAAGGTTATGGTAAAGCTGTAGTTTTCAAGTGAAAGAGAAGAAAATAAACAGAAGCTTAGACAGAACATGTATTCAAAATTTAAAAACAAAATTGTCACTAAGGAGGATCAGGACTGAAAACTCCTTTCTTCTGTCGGTTGTAACTGGGAATATTCTTTTTCTTTCTCGTATATCTTGTGATACAATTGTACATTTTTATCATGTTTAGAATACATAGATTAGCATATATAATAAACATGTAATTGAAATTTCACTAGAGGTTTCCTTAGCAGCTGTAACCGAGAGTGCAAAACAGAAGGATTTGCCACTTCCTTTTGTTGGACGATGCATTGAGAGTGTAGTAGGTGCCAGACACGGTGCCGGGAGCAGGGCTACAAAAGTGGTGCCCGTGGATTCCCCTTGGGGAGTTGGCCGTGTCGGGGCTGAGAAGCACGAAGAGAAAGCTCACGGAACATTGCCCAGCTGTGCGCTGTAGTGAGTGCTGGACGAACGAAAAATAAAGGATGATCCGAGGGGCTGACAGTGGAGCAGGAGGAGTGGGGTGCTTTGTTAAGTCTTCAGGGAAGACCTCTTGGAAGAAGACGATAAAGACAAGGAGTTAGCTGAGCAAGGAGAGGAAGCTACCGTGCTCCAAGCTGGATGTGTGTGTGTGTGTGGAATAAATACGTATAAAACATCCTGATGGAAGAAAGTTGGAAGAAGGACGACCAAGAGGAAGCCAGGCGAGGGAAGAAGGCAGAGCCAAGGCCGAGATCAGATCCTGCAGCGTCCTGTAGGTCACAGTCCGGACACGGAAAGCACCGAAAGCTGGAGCGTAATAAACGCACTTGACGCTTTTGAAAGCTGTCTCTAGTTGCTGTAGGAAAATGGACTGGAAAAGCGCAAAAGCAGAAGCGAGGAAAAGCTCGGAATGCTTTTGCAAAGGCCCAGCAAAGCAATAGAAAAAAATGAAAAAAGGTCATCCTAGACACGGTCAGACGTCGTCAGGTTGATGTGGGCGGTGAAGAAAAGAGGAGCCTTGAAAACGATCGCTATACGCATCGGAGGTCAGAATAGCATTACTATGTCCCACGTCTTGAAAGCGGTTTCAGTTACGCAGGTGTACGCATTAGTCAAACTCATTAAAAATATCTTCGTGATCTGTAGCAAAAGAAAAACTATCAAAAGACATTGAACGCACATTAATTATGAGAGCTGCCGTATTAAGGGGGAAATTATACTGATATTTGTAGTTTACTCTGAAATACTTTATGATGTAAGACAGATTGATGGAAAGACAGGGGTGTGAATAAATGAATATATACATAAAATAAATAGAAAATATCAATGATGTAGCTACAAAGTCATACAGCTGATTATAGTGTTACTTTGTGAGGATGATTTGGAACTGTCTATCAAAAGCATTGAAAATGTATATTTCTTTGACCTAGTGACTCTACTAGAAATATGTCCTTGGAAATAATCAGAGGTATGTAAAAATATTTATTCTATAATACTGAATGACAGTGAAAAGTAAGCATAAAGGTCTATGAATAAGAACATGGATTAATATATTTTAGTACATCCATATGATTAAATTCACTGTCCTTAATTTCATTTGGTGGGAGAGAATTTAAGCAACTGTGAAGGAAATTCAAGATGTGTTTCTAAGTGAAAAAGAATAAGTTTGTCATATATGTTCTGTATGTTGTGAACATATTTTTAAATAGTATTTGAAATGTCATTATTTTATCAAAATTTTATTATAGGAAACATTTTCACTTTTCATTTTATTTTCCAAATTTTCTGCAATATTGAATGTATGTCTACATCTTTAAATAAAAAACAAAAATATAACTTTAAAAGAATTTTACCACTAAGTTATTTAAAATTAAGTTAGATGCCATGATAAGCAATATTTATATATTACAGCAGAAATAGCGTTAAAACCTAGAGGTAGATCATCGCTTTGAAATTTTACATTCTGATCAGAATAGTAAATGGGAGTTTTCTTAGTCTTTTGTCTATATTTGACTCCTAATTTTATGTGCTATAGGAAAGCAAATAGTCTTTATGAGGTTTTAAAAAATAGCCAAAGGAAATTGCTGCCAGAAAAACAAGCCAAGAAGCTTGTTGGCTGACATTTAACATCTCAAAGCAAAGACAGAAAAATCAAAGACAGGAAAATCACTATTTGCGTAGGACAAGCCTTAATATGTCTCAAGAAAACTGTTGATGGTTTGTTTTTGCTAAGTTTTGGAGTGGTTGTGTGTTTTGTTTCCTTTGTTTTGTTTTTGGTTTTGGTTTCTTTGGTTAAGGAGATGGAAGTTCTATGACCCACTGAACTTCTTATACCATTAAGTTAACCTTTGGCTAAAAAATGGTAGATTATTTACCTGTGGTTACTTCATTCCCTGTAAGTCTCAGGTTTTCTTGAATTTCTGTCAGAAACCTCAAAAGTCTCTAAGGATAGTGCTTGGTATTAGTGGTGAAAATGCAGCTTCCAAGAGCTCTATTAGGCTACATTCTGGATAGTTAAAGCAAAGAACATTAAGTAATCTATTGACGTTAAGCTGAATAGTTGTCAGGTGGTATTCAACACAAATTTATATTCATATTTAGTCCATGTTATTTGATGTCTTAGCAGATAATTTTAATTGATATCAAAACAAATTAAATTTTCTGGATAGGTATTCAAAGAACATTAAATAATCTATTGACATCGATCTGAATAGTTCTCAGGTGGCATGCGCCACAAATTTATATTAATATTTAGTCGTGTGTTGATCAACGTCTTAGCAGATAATTTTAAGTGATATTAAAACAAATTAAATTTCCTATAGAAACCTTGGAATGATTTACAATGCATTTGATAGCAATGACATTTTCAGAGATTAACAGACTTTGGAACAATGATTTTGTATAAACAGATAAAATGTAAAGTTAATAGGTGAGAAGTCATGTTTTCGCTGCAAATAATCAACTTCATATAACTAGAGTTGGGGAGTGTTGGCTTAAGAGTTGTGCATAAAATCCAAGGAAAAGTAACTGAAATCTTGTTATTTGACATCAAGATTCAATTGCCAAAAAAAAAGCTTGTGCTATTTTAATATGATACAGGATAAATTATGTCTAAAGCAACCACTCTGTACTTCCCAGATCCTGATTGAGAGTATTGTTTTCCATTCTTGCAGCACATTCAAGAGTTCACCCTACAAATGACTACCAAGGTAATGACAGATTTGTTTTCCATGTTGCACATTATCACGTTTTGCTTTGTGGCTAGAAGAAACAAATGGTGGTATACTAAGTATCTTTGAATATTGGAGAGCTGCCATTTTTCAAGTGAATTAACTTTATTCAGTGAAGCATGAGAAGGAAAAACAAGCATGAAAAGTGTGACTATTTTTTTTTCTATACACATTCTTGTGTTTTAGAAGGCTAGGGCACTTGTGAATATTGATGGAATAAAGAAATGAAGGGAAAGATAGTTTCCTAAACAGAGCATTGTTTTAAAACTGTCCCAAAAATGGCAAATGGTGACAAGGTAGTCACTAGAATGATTTAGGCAAAATCTACTTTATCATGTTCAAAAGAATCAGAAGAAAAACTGCTTTTATAAGTACCTGTTTTATTTCACATCCCCTCCGTCACCTCTGTTATAAGCCCACTTTCCTGGTTATCATTTACATTTGCTCTCATCTATTCTACTTTTAAAAATCCCCTTCCCGCTACCATTCTATAACTTGTCTTACCTTTGTAGCTGCTAGTCTAAAATTATCATCTCTACTTCATCATCCCCTTTATTCTTCAACTCAGTGAAAATAGATTCTATCGTCACCACTCCACTGAAGCTACCCTCCTGATGCTCTCTAAAATTCCTTATTTTAAAATCCAATGGACTTGTGACTCTCTTGGCCACTTCCTCTGAAACATGCTTTCCTTTGGTTTCTAGGAAAACATACTGTGTTTTCTAAAATTGTCTTGGTCCCCGCACTCTTCATCCCCTTTGAGGCTTCCTTTCTGTCCCTCACCTTTTTGATGGCATGAGAATTTATTTGTGTCTTGCCTGGAACTTGTTCTGCTTCTCATTCTACAATTATCCATAACTGACTCAATAACTCCAATTAGTGCTTATATACTTATGACCTTCAGATTTACTTTTTTCTATCCAAGGTCAGGTAACTAAGTTCAAAACCCATATATGTGTCTGTTTATTGAACATCTGTATTTGAATGACCCATAAAAATTGAAATCCAACATGGCCAAATCTAATCCCTTATTCTTATCCTGTTCTGTTACTGATTCTACTTTTAGTAGACATTACAACCAATATACCTTTCCAAGCCAAATGTAATTATCATTCTTTACTTACCCTCGGTTAATTATCCAATACACCACTTCATGAGCCTATAAGTTTATTCAGCCAAATGTCATCTAACATAATAAACATGTTCTCATAACACATGTCCTTACATCTCTTATATACTTCAAACATACTTTTATCTTTTGATAGATGCTTGCCATCATTTCCTAACTTTTTTTCTCTATTTTGAGACAAGAAAATTATTTTCCACAGAGCAGCCAAACTAATTTTTCTAAAATATAGAAATGATTATACCACTTCCTTCCATCAAACCCTTCAATGGCTACCAATTTCTTTCAGGTTAAAATTTTCAAACCCTCATTTGAAAACTACTTAATTTGCTAGAATTATTTTCCACTAAGTTCTATCTTTTGCCCCATGTAAAACCTCCACCTATTCTTCTCATGCTTCTCATGTCTTTAGATAAGAAGTTTCTTTGCTTGGACTCTTTCTCCCTTCCTACCTCCTACTGCTAACTCCTTAACTCAGATGCTGCCTGTTCCAGAAAATCCTCCTAGTCCTACCGCCTTAGTTCCCTTAGTTACTCCTTTAGAACACTGACGATTATACTTTATAATTGACAAGATAGTTCCTTCTTTTGGTTTCCCTAAGATCATAAGCTCTGAAAAGTGGGGACCATGATGTGAGTTCAGCATCGTCTCCCCTATGACAAGCCCAGGGACTGGCATAGACAGCAGATAATCAAAAACACTTTCTAAGGGAGAAGCAGGTAACTATAAAGAAGGAATGTTTATTAAATAAAGATAAACAGTATTAAGTCACACATTTACAAAACATAACAATTTAAGAGCATGAAGAGAGCATGGCAGGAACACAGTGAGACTTATTTAGAGTTTTTAGTTAAAATTACATCAAATAAGTATCAATGCCTGGGATGTGATCAGAGCAAGAACAAAGGGACTTCTAAGTCTGACCAGGACCTGACATGAAGGAGGAAGGTCTGTCATTTCTATGGTGTTCACGGTACATTTTGAGGTACGGTGTTTTGTACATTTGCCACCCTGGAAGGAAAGTGTGAAAAGCTGGCGTGATTGGGAGAGCGCACAGGGTGGCAAAAAGTTATAAAACCTTTCTTACCAGGGATAGTTAATAGAGTTCGAGCCATTTAGCCTAGTGAAGATAACTACATGACACTTCAATTGAAATTTCTTCAATCAGTATATATTTGACAGGCTCTCATTCCAAAAAAAAGATATTTGCCTCACATGGCTTAGAAGATAAAGCTATTAATAGTATGAATGGGTATATATGGAAATTGAACATTTCTAGGTATAAAGAGAAAATTCATATGACACAGTTTTGTAAAGAACTCCCGATCATTGGAGGGATATATAGAATAGAGGATCACTAAATGTTTAAACACTATGAGCATGAGAAGAGCTAGTAATAGATGATCACTATTCTAATATGAATGTTTGTTAGTATGAAAGAGGTCACCAAAGAAAGGAGCTAGAGTCACAGATTATGTCCCATAAAAGTGTTTTCAGATCACCTGTCAGGAACAAATCGTAAGAGCTTCTGAGTCAGATCAGGGTTAAGACCAAAACCAAGAAATTTCAGGGCATAGCAGCAGTGAGGGGCCCCAAAAGGAGAGAAACGTGACCCAACCTAGAGCCACAGACAGACTCACAGCTGTGGGACTGTTCACCAAAGCAGGGATCCTGTTTCCTAAACTGAGCCTTTAATCCCAAAATGCTTGCTTGCTGTTCACTTTCAAAGGTTTATTATGTTTAAATTTTGGACAGCATACCTGACAAACCTGACCAAGTACAAGAAAAGAAAGACTGCTCACCTGCACATAGGTCTTCCAGTTACAAAGAGAGGGGGCTGAGTGAGACCTCAGGGTTTAAAGGAGTATAACTGTTATGTAATTCAAGCTGCAGGTGGACGGATGCTGGAGAGAGGGAGCCTTTGAGTTGGGAGGAAAGTTCCTGGGTATGTGGGCTACTGGGACAGCAACACAATTTGTCCTCAACCAGACCCATAGTGGAGCTTTAGTGTCATGTAAGTCAGGAAAGTGGGCAGAGGGAGGGTTTGCTTTCCTGGTAGGATCTCCTTGGAAAGGGCACTGTCCATTTTGCCCCTACATGCCTGAAAATTAGTCTATGGAAATAATTTTGGTATCAAACATTCCTGGGAAATATAACCTTTCAAGAAATTTTTTCAGTGCATTTATGCCATGGCATTATGCCATTTATTGGCCTTATTCCTGAGAGTAAATTTTTGTACATGGGAAAAAAAAGGGATGTTACTAAGTGGGAAGTTATGTGAAAGGGCAGTGTTCAGATAACAGTTTCTCACTCATAACTTCCCGGGAGAAGGTGGTCCTGCTGCAGAAGAGCTGGTTTGTACCCTCTGCTTGGGACCGTGTTTGGTTGATTTTGACTTCTTTTTTTTATAAAATTGATCCAGAGTCTAAAGAGATTATGAATCCTTCGATATGTTCCAAACAAGGGCACACAGTGGCCTATTTTTGGTGCCAAGTCAGGGTTCTGTTGGAACCACACTTAATTGTTTGGCAATCTCAATGCTAAACCAAACAGAAAGATTTCCCATTTTTATGAAACACCCACAAAAGTCAACATTCCATTTTTTAACATCCATTTTTCGTGCAACAACACCAAAAACTGTATCAGAAGGACTTGAAATTACTCAACATATTTTATTCTGGCATCTAATATGATTTCAACAAAATATTGTGAGGTCTACTTAGTATAAGATGGAAAAGACAAGTATTTGTTGAACATCTATCTTGCTCTCATAAATTTAAAGAAAATATACAGTATGTATAAGACATGGACCCTGCCCTGGCAAGCCAGTAATTTGGTAGATGAAAGAAGATGAGTATATCAAAAAAATTATTAAACCCAAGGAAATACTTATTAAGGAAAGTGCTTCACCTTATTCTTCATCAGGTTCTGACAATTTGTTACCTGAAATACATTTGAATCCATGCACTCCCTTCTTAGTGGAGGTCACCAATCATTTCTTGCCTGGACCATGCCCTTTTAAATGGCCTCACCATTTCCATCTTCGCCCTCCTCAAACAGGTCTCCACAGACTAATAAACTGACCTTTTAAAATAAATCTGTTTAGTTATTCCCTCTGCATAAGATTCTTTAAGGGATTTTTATTACAAGTATAAGAAACCACAGCCTTCCCATGTCTACAAAGCCCAGCGGAAGATCATTGGGTTCACTTCTCCAACCTCGTCTTAGGCATCCTCTCTCCTTTAGAATCTTGTTCAAGGCATAAAATTTTCCCATGCTATTCCCCTCTTCTTAAAGTACTCTGCTCTGTCCCCACCTCTAGAGTTAGGGCCTTTTCATCATTCAAAACTCAGCTCACTGCCTTCTCAGAGAGCACTCCCACGAACACTTGGAACAAAGTTCACTTCTATTAATATTTATCTCTCTCAGTGTTTCCTTCTTAAGGCATTATTCAGCTTCAATTTATGTATTGGTTGGTCAAATTTTATGCTTTGTGTGTACCCCACCCCCGGCCACACATACATTCTTTGAAGCAGGAGCCATATCCGTCTTGTCCTTATGGCTCCCTGCCCACCTACTCTGGAGCAAGTGCTCAATATATTTTTGTAGCATGAGTGACAATAAAGGAATTCTCACTTTGTCAAAGGCAGACTGATGTTTTGCAACCTATACCATGCTTCATATACCTAAGATAATGAGTTAGAGATGAGAACTGAGCCAAGAATTCTATCACCAGCGAAGGAGAAGAGAAGTAAACTGAGATTTTTTGTTAAATATTCTGTCTGCTCAGTGTGCCAGGCAGGAGTTTGGAAACACTGAAAAAGTCTAATTTTCTACCAAAAAAGTTGAAGAAACATAGAGGGTTACTAAGACTGGCAGATTCAGTGATGGTTTAATGGAGGAGACAAAGTTCGAGATAGTTCTGAACGAAAGGTGGAATTGGGGTTGGGGTTAGAATAGACGCATTAAGAAGAATGATGAGCAAGCCACCCAAAGCCATAGATGAAGGAACACTGGGATGACACGCTTGACGGGGCACTAAGAAACCCTAATATCCTACTTTTAAAACACCAACATTCCATGGACTTAGATTTCTGAATTCACTGTTCAGCCACTTAAGTACTCTGGTTTATTTTAAAGCAGTTATTTGCTTTTTTAAAAGTGTTTTATAGAGCCTTCCTTTAACAAAACCCTGAGAAATGAAGAAGCCAGAACATTTTACTCTGTGATCTTCCTTGTAATCTAGATTTTATTATTGATCATGTAACAGTTTTACCCTTATTCATTTTATTGACAAGTTGATGATATTTCAGAACATGCCGCATCTGAGAATAAAACATGGCTGAGAGACTCATTTATCACCCAGACCTCTCTTGTAATAAAACTGAGTGGAAGATAAGGAATACTCTGGCTTTCGGCTGGAGATACCATCTTCCAGTACTTCACCAAAATGACAAACAAAGGGAAAGAGGACAAGCACCCAATACACGTTCTCTAGGCCTTTTAGAAAACATGGAGTTGTTCCTTTAGTCACATATATGCGAATCTACCAGAAAGGTGATATTGTAGACATCAAGGGAATGGGTACTGTTCAAAAAGGCATGCCGCACGAGCATCACCATGGCAAAACTGGAAGTGTACAGTGTTACCCAGCGTGCTGTTGGCATTGTTGTAAACAAGTAAGTTAAGGATTAAAGTTGGTATTAAGCATAGTAAGCACTGTAAGAACCATGATAGCTTCCTGAAACACGTGAAGGAAAATGATCAGAAAAAGAAGGAAGCCAAAGAGTTCAACTGAAGTGCCAGCCTGCTCCACCCAGAGAAGCTCACTTTGTGAGAACCGACGGAAAGGAACCTGAGCTCCTGGACCCATTCCCTATGAATTCATGCATAATAAAAAGTCATACAAAGCTTTGTCACATTCAATGGCAAGGAGCCTCCCCGAGCCACTGGAATCTTTTCCCTATGAATTCATGGCGTAATAGGTATTAAAAATAAAAGGCTTCTACTATAAAAAGGAGAGAGATACTCTGGCTGTGATATTCAGTTGATCCTCCCTAAGGAAAATGCTCTGTCCAGCACCACACTGTGCATCTTGAGAAGAGACTGTCCTCACGGCTCAGCCATCAGAACTGGCTTCTCTCTGTCAGGGACCAGTCTCGACACAAGGTAATTTTACTTCCCAGTGGCCTGGTGGTGTAAGGAGACCAGAAAATTATTAGTAGGAGTTATAGAATATTAATATAGAGAAATAATAGACACAGAAATGGATAGTTTTAAGAGCAGTGGGGTTTGGGAGGTGGCACACACTTCCTCATGAAGCTTCCAGTATGTTGCCTCAAGTATCAGGCTAGCTGTGTATTTATTTCATAAATCAGTGTTATAATCATATCTTATGAAAGCAAGGCGAACAATCCCATCATGGTTCTTGTTATGCTTGCATTTCTACTAACTAGACTAACTCTACAACTGATTATGTTAATTGCATGGATTAACCTATTACTTTCTACTGTTTTAAACTATTATGGTCTTAATGTAAACAAAGTCTTGATAAGGAAGTCAATCTGAAGTCAACTCAAAGACCAAATCTTAGCTGTCACGGATGTGGTCACATACCACAGATGTGATGTTTTAATATTCTGACAGCCTTGTGTCTACACATATAGACTCTTCTGACCCAATCAAGGTGACTGAAGAAAGGAGATTTTTCTTCTCCTTATCTGGTCCAGAGCAAGTCTTCTTGAGTTGGACAAAATTTTAGGAATTTACATTTTTAACTCCCTCAGAGCACACAGCCTTGCCCTGGCAGAAAGCAGCTTCAAGGCCTCCAGCCACCTGCTGCTCCACGCTACAAGGGGAGGGAGGATAAACAAACATCAGGCTACAGAAATATTAAAGTGACGGCATCTTGCACTTTGTGCTTAAAGCCAGAAAAATGGGCCTGAATCATAATCCCCCATTGCTGTCTCCCTTTGTCTAGAGTTTGTTCCCTATTCCTAATAATATTTTTAATCTATTAATAATTAATAATTAAATATTGGTTTTAAACTTATAAAATCATTATTACTAGTAATGTAAGCACATCAAGATATGACTCTTTCCTTAAGTAATCCCACATGTACTCTTCACTCTCCTTAGTAATCCCACATGTACTCTTCACTCTCTTTAGTAATCCCACATGTACTCTTCACTCCCCTTAGGAATCCCACATGTACTCTTCACTCTCCTCAGTAATCCCACATGTACTCTTCACTCTCCTTGGTAATCCCACATGTACTCTTCACTCTCAGGGTACCCCACACCTCTTCTATGCTATGTCAGATTCTCATCTCTTATACCAGCCACTACTGGAAAATGTGTTCACTGAGCCACCACTCAGCTCGTGCGCATGCACAAAATGATAGCATTTCACTCAGACTCACCCCAGTGCTTTGCTTTTTCCATGGGACACCTTTCATGATGCAAAGACATTCTCAGCCCTCGAGCAAGCACAACTAGGCAGGCTGGAGAATGAATGCCCAAGAATCCATCCTTGACCAGTAGGGACAGGAGCTGATGGATAAATTCCTTCTACTTATTCCTCTTGGTGGACAGTTCTGAGGCACATGTTATCTTTTCCTCATATAATCCATTGGATCAAGCTTTAGCCACCTGTAGTGTGTAATTAGTAAGACATTCTTATCTTGGCTCTCTTCCTTCTCACTTCCACTTCCTATCCTCTGTCCTTTCCAAATAAACTTCCTTAAAACAAGCTTTTGTTTCATGCTCTCTTTTGGGAGACCCACAGCTAAAACATTCTTTAAAACATAGCAGGAGTTACTAGAATGGCAGGATACCAGGAGTATTCAAAAGGCCTATAACCCCAAGTAGCACTGATGTAAGGAAATTCATGATTCAATATATCACCCACTATAAGCCCAAGACTTTGTTACAGAAATCAATATCCCCAGGATAGGGGGGCTATTAGGATAAGAAACTGGAACCGGGTTGGTCAGATAAGAATGTGGCCACTCAGCAGAGACAACAGGCAAAATGGAACTCCTTAACAATGAGAGGAAAGTCTAAGGACCGAAGGATAGAAGAAAACATAAACATGGGGAAGAGAAGCAAACCAGGACTGAACACAATCTTTTCATGTGACTCAATATTCCTGGACTCTGCTCACACTAAGGAAATAGAAAGCCTGACATTTGGCTTTTCTTTTGCTTTGTTTAGATCACTTCTTGTCAAAGGTATGTGGCATTTTTCCAATTTACACATACCTGAATAATTTCACAAGTGGCTTCACCAACAGCAAGCCTGCCATTTTGGTGTGTGCAATGGGTAATGAATTCATTGATGCTTTTGTAGTAAAAGACTGTTCCTCAGAAAAAAGAATAAATCTACACTGACAGGGTAGAGTACTTTTAGCTCTCTGTCATACCCTGCTCAGCCTGCTCAAAATCACAGAAGATCTCTTTCTTTCTTTCTTTTTTTTTTTTTTTGAGACAGAGTCTCACTCCATCACGCTCAGTAGATGTGGCATCACACAGCTCACAGCAACCTCCAATGCCTGGGCTTAGGCGATCTTCCTGAGTAGCTGGGACTACAGGTGCCCACCACACATCTGACTATTTTTTCGTTGCAATTTGACCAGGGCTGGGTTTGAACCTGACACCCTCAGTATATGGGGCCGGCACACTATGTACTGATCTGCCCAAAGATCTCCTTCTTTTTAAATAAAGAAATTTATTTCTTATAGTTCTAAAGACTGCAATGTCCAAAAAGAGAGCCTTCTGGATGGTATGGACTTTTATATAATAGAAAAACCGAAAAGGTAAAGCAAAATCTTAAAACTGCTAAATGAATTTGGTAAAGTTGTAGGATACAAAATCAATATACAAAATCAATAGTATTTCTGCATGAACAACAAGTTAGCTGAGAAAGAAAGAATGAAGTTTGTACCATTTATAATAACTAAAAAGAACATAAAATATCTAGGAGTCAATTTAACCAAAGAGGTAAAGACTTCTACAAGGAAAACTACAAAATACTGATGAAAAAAACTGAAGAAGAAACAAACCATTGGAAGGACATTCTACTCTCATGGATCAAAAAATATTGTTAAAGTGTCCATACTCCCCAAAGCAATCTACAGATTCAATGCGGTCTTTATCAAAATACCAATGACATTCTTCACAGAAATGGAAAAAATGTTAAAATTTGTATAAAACCACAAAAGACCCCAAATGGTAAAAAGAATCCTGAGCAAAAAAAAAAAAAAACAAAGCCAGAGGCATCAGTCTATCAGGCTTCAAAATGTTCTATAAAGCCATAGTAATCAAGCCAGCATGATACTGACATAAAAACAGGCACATTGGCCAAAGGAACAGAATAGAACACCCAGAAATTAATCCATATCACTTATCTATGGCAAACTGATTTTGACAAAGGTGCCAAGAATACTCATTGGGGAAAAAATATAGCCTATTTAATAAATGGTGTTGAAAATGCTACATATGCATATTCAGAATGAAGGTCAACCATCATCTCATCAGATGTAAAAATCAATTCAAAATGGATCAAAGCCCTAAATGTAAAACCCAAAACAATGTAATTCCTGGAAGAAAACATAAGGAAATGCTTTAGGACATTGGTGTGGAACAGACTTTAAGAATCAGGGCTCAGGGAGGCGGAGCAAGATGGCAGCCGAGTAACAGCTTCCTTGCGGCTGGGCACGGTGAAACTGGGGAGAGAGGACTTCAGGCATCTCTGGCAGGTGGGATCTACCCAGGAACTTCCCCTTGGGGACACAGGGAGACAGCATGAGACAGCGTGAGGCTTCTGGACACCCTGAGGAAGGCAAAAGCGGCAGAGACTGGGCAAGTGGTTGCGTCTGTTCTTTCGGTCTGATCCTGTTGGCGGCTGTGGGTGGGGCAACAGTGAGACTGCAGGCTGGAAAGGTCTT
>CAUYRH010118204.1:0-28905 GCA_963574655.1 Perodicticus potto
AGACTGTTGGAGGGCCGGACTATAGTTTAAAAAAGAAAACTATGAACAAATTCCTATGCACACTGCACATATCTTACTTTGAAGTAAAAAACAAAATGGGAACAAATACAATTCACACCAACGCATGTGGCCCGCGGGCCGTAGTTTGAGGACCCATGGCTAAGACAACTAAGGAACTGAAGTTTCAGTGTCTACTTATTACTTACTTACATAGGATATATTCACATATTTGAAATCTCCACGGAGAGGCACATCCCTGGAAGACTTAAGTAGAAGCATCGATTTGCCATGCCCAGGACAATCGCCTTGCAAATCAGTGACAAAGAAATGGCTGTTGCAATTGATGTAATGCTGGTGCTAGAGGAAATCAAAGGCAATCCCACTTCGTTTATAAATTAATAGGAAGGAAATCCATTGTTTTACTTTAGGTACATTTCATATGCTATTTCATTTCAATAAGGACTTACGGGAAGGTTATAAAAACGCATAAAAGTATTATGATGATTCATTCTATGTGTCAACTGGCCTGAACCACAGTATCTAGTTATTTGGTCAGACATTATTCTAGATGCTTGTGTAATGGTATTTTTCAGGTAAGATTAATATTTAAGTCAGCGGACTTTGAATAAAGCAGATTGTTCTCCATCATATCTGCAGGCCTCATCTAATTAGTTGAAGGCTTTAATAGAAAAAGACTGCCTCTGAAAAAGATGGAATTCCGCAATGTCAACTCTTTCCTGGGTCTGTAGCCTTCCAGCCTGCCCTGCCGAGGGTGGACTTGTAAGCCTTCACAACTGTATAAGCCAATTCCTTAAAATAAATAGATGATAGATTAGATAGATAGGTTGATATACATAGACAGACATAGACATCCTATCGATTCTAATTTTTTTCAGAACTCTTACTAAGGGCAGCACCTGTGGCTCTGCGAGTAGGGGGCCAGCCCCATATACCGAGGGTGGCGGGTTCAAACCCGGCCTCAGCCGAACTGCAAAACAGAAAAGAAGCCGGGCGTTGTGGCAGGCGCCTGTAGTCCCAGCTACTCTGGAGGCTGAGGCAAGAGAATCACCTAAGCCCAGAAGTTGGAGGTTGCTGTGAGCTGTGTGATGCCACAGTACTCTACCGAGGGCGATAAAGTGAGATTCTGTCTCTATAAAAAAAAAAAAAACTCTTACTAATACAAGTATCAAAACTTTTTTAATAAATGTAGGGGTATATGTCATACTCCCGGATAAATAACCCAACTGCAGCTCAGTCTTTACCTGACAAACACAAACAATGTAACCTAATCATATTAATCTGAAATAAATTTTTTAAAAATTATGATAAAATTATAAAATGAGGATGGGGAAAAGATAAAGCAGTGTTATCATCAAGATACATGCCATAGATCTTGCACAATTTATTAGCTATGAGCCATAATTCTGACTCTGATCTTGAGAAGTAAACTCAGTCATATACACAACTACAGAGTGCCCATCAAATATCATAAAAACACAGCTGATTCTTAAACAACATGGGATTTAGGGGTGTAACCCCTGCACAGTCAAAAATCCACAAATACCTTTGACTTCTCCAAAATTTAACTACTAATTTCCTACTACTGGCCAGAAGTTTTGTTGGTACCATAAACAGTTGACCAACACAAATTCTGTATATTTTAAGTATTTATACACTGCATTCTAGAAAGGGTTATTAAGGGTTCATAAGAAAGAGAAAATAGGCTCGGCGCCTGTGGCTCAATGAGCTAAGGCGCCAGCCATGTACACCTGAGCTGGCGGGTTCGAATCCAGCCCGGGCCCTCCAAACAACAATGACGGCTGCAACCAAAAAATGGCTGGGTGTTGTGGCGGGCACCTATAGTCCCAGCTACTTGGGAGGCAGAGGCAGGAGACTCGCTTGAGCCCAGGAATTGAGGTTGCTGTGAGCTGTGATGCCACAGGACTCTATCCAGGGTATCAGCTTGAGGCTCTGTCTCAAAAAAAAAAAAAAAAAAGAAAGAGAAAATATATTTACTATTCATTAAGTAGAAGTGGATGACAAAGGTCTTCATCTTTGCTGTCTTCACATTGAGTAGGCTAAGGGGGAAGAGGAGAGGCTGTCTTGCTGTCTTAGGGGTGGCAGAGGCAGAAGAAAAGTTGTATATAAATGGACCCATGGAGGTCAAACTCATGTTATTTAAGAGTCAATCTTACTGGTCTCTTGCTCTCCCATAAGACCCATAAAGGTGGCTCATGAGGTCGGTTGCATCATGTCATTGTGAAAAGATACACAAGTTCCTTAGAATCACTTTTGTGTGCTTGTAACACCCCTGTATAGTAGGTACCCAACACATAGTCGATACCTCAGGAATGTTCATTGAGAGAATAATCAACCAATTATCAAAACTTAATAACCAGTTGAATTAGTTATTAACATTTTTGGTGAGCAAAAATTTATTCCAGCCTTCATGAATACGATTGATAAATTCAAATATTAGACACATTTCCACCACCATGCTGCCTCAGTGCCACAGGAGGACAGGAATGACAACAACCAGTGGGATCAGATCTTCACAGTCCACTGGAATTTTCACCACTGCCTACAGTCTCACACTGGCAACCTCACCCCTTCAGGTGGCCTGCTAATGCCAAAGGCCTTGATCTGTACAGACCATATACTCTTGTTCCAAATAAAAACTTAATTGCTCTTCATCTTTAAAGCCCTTTCTTACTTTTTAAAGTGTTATATAAATTGTTTCTAAAATGTTGGCTCAGCGCTTGTAGCACAGTGGTTATGGCGCCAGCCACATACACCAAGGCTGGTGGGTTCAAATCAGCCAGGAGCAACTAAACAATAATGACAACTGCAATAAAAAATAGCCAGGCATTATGGCGGGTGCCTGTAGTCCCAGCTACTTGGGAGGCCGAGGCAAGAGAATCACTTAAGCCCAAGAGTTGGAGGTTGCTGTGAGCTGTGACACTATGGCACTCTACCGAGGGTGATATAATAAGGCTCTGTCTCCAAAAAAAAAAAAAGAAAAAAATGTGAAAAAAATAATAACTGACAATAAAGTTTATCTCTTCATTTACAAGCAGGAAAAGATTTAAACCAGATCAATATGAACTTAGCTTAGACATTGAGAGGAACTTGTTGGGGCAATGATGAAATTTGGAAGCTATCCAAACTCCATAATCTTATCCTTGATCAATTTGGAGATAATGTTTCTTCTTTGTTTTCTCTTTAGTTTATAAAAACATTAGCTCTCATAATTCTGCCCCTCAAACAATAATTAAAATTGTATTTTTCCCTTGAAATTGGACTAAATGTTATTATTTAGCTTATAACATGATGGCAAATAGCCAAAATAGGAACTCTGTCATCTGGATAATTTAAAACATTCAGACCATTCAAACAAATGGATATTTGAATTTCTTTGCTATATCTTATGCATGCTTTCTGGACTGTTTTTATCCGATTGTATAATATAATACGGTATAGATACAGTCTAAAATTTTATATTAGCTCTAGACCTACCTATTATATAAGAACAGTTTTTACACTAACATGACATATAGTACTATAAAAACATTAAGGCTTTATTACACTTATGTTATCAAAGAAGACAGGTATTGCAAACTAAAAGGACTTAGCAGAAACTTATTAATTCCAATATAAACTTTTCCATTCCAACAAGCTATTATTTTATCAATTCTAAAATTATATTTAAGCCATATGTAAAAATTGTCCCCTACTCAACTTCATCACCAACACTTTTTACTAATTGCATTGTTTACTTGAATTACTTATTCAAAACAGCATTTAATTATTCAAAATAACGTTGCTCAATTTTAATTGAATCCTCGAGCAAGCCAGCATGTAGCTTCCCAGCTTGCATAGTAATTCCTCAGCGCATTCATTATGCATTTCTTAGGGATAGGACATGGATTAAAATGAGAGATTTGGTTGAAGGTATGCCCGCTTGTTTTCACCAGTAGAAAAGAGGAGAAATAAAATACGTGAATGTATGAAGATACTTTCTTCCAAGAAGTTTAAATGCTTTATAATATTATACCAATTGTTTAACTTTATGGGACATCTTTCCTCTGGGGAATTAAAAACATTTATCTGTCTGGCAACCAAGAGAGTGACTTTTTTTAATCTACTACCAAAGAGTGAATGACTTGAAGCCCAGAACAACTAACTAGTTGGTCCAAAGTTACAGAGCCTCTTCTAGAACCTGCTAAAACTCCATGCTAATACAACACGGTTGCTATGACCTGTAACAGGCATTTTTATATTTATACCAAGTAACTAGAAGGCCCATAATTGCATTTTCAGAGGGTTTGTATGCTAGCAGCAGTTGCAAACTGACAGCTGGAGAAGAATGCTGCTCTGCATGGAGAAGTATTTTTTTGGCAAGCAGCATGATTTTGAATTTTGTTAATGGATTTGAAGGCCTAGTCTACCAGATTTCTTACCACTGCCTATGGTGTCATGCAGACAACTTCACCCTTTCAGATGCCTGCTAATGCCAAAGCCCTTGGAGTTTTTATCCCTGATCTATGCAGATTACATACTCTATTTCCAACTTAAAACGTAATTGTCCTTCGTCTTTCAAGCCATTTCTTACTTTTTAAAGTGCTCCGATAGTCATTCCTTCAATCTTCCAACCCAGTTCACTGTCATAAATGCACCCTGTCAACTGTATTCATTCAATAAACATTTATCACATCCTTCCTAGTATGGTCTAGGTGTAGCTAACAGAAAACAAAATAGGTAAACAAAATATCCTGCCCACCTGGGGTGAACATTCTAGTAGAAGAAACAGATATAAATGAATGCAGATTAATGCTGTGAGTGGAGGAGGGTATAAAGAAAGTCTCTTGGAAGGGATGACACTTGGAGCAGAGATGTGAGTAATGAGAAGGTGTGGGTCACACAAACACCTGGGAGAAGAAAAAGAGCAAAGGCACCAGGACAGGAATGTGTTGGATACACCTGCAGAATAACAGGGAGAAGCAGCACAGAATGCAAAGGAGGGATGTAGGAAACTAGGTCAAAGGTGACCAGAAGCCAGTAGGCCACAGGAATGGGGAATCTTCTCCAAATGTTATGAGAACTGGTGGAGATTTTGAGCAGAAGAGCAACATGATCTGACTTGATACTATCTTTTTTTTTTTTTTTGAGACAAGCTCTTGCTCTGCCAGCCCAGCTAGAGCGCCATGGCATCATCGTAGCCCACTGCAACCTCAACCTCTTGGGCTAAAGCAATCCTCCTGCCTCAGCCTCCCAAGTAGTTAGGTCTACAGGTGTGCAACATCGTGCCCAGCTAATTTTTTCTATATTTTGTAGAGATGGGGTATCACTATTGCTTAAATTGCTCTCAAACTCCAGGTCTCAAGTGATTCTCCTGCCTCACGCTCCCAAAGTACTAGGATTATAGGCATGAGCCCCTACACCCAGCCTGATTTGATGCTTTTAAAAAACTAACCTGCTCTGTTCAAAATAGTCTCTGAAGGAACAAGAGTAGGTCAAGAAGCCAGATAGAAAGCTACTACAGTGACCCAAACTAGAGATGAGTATATTCTACTCCTTAGTAGTAAGACTCCAAGTATGGCCTACACCTTGAAACCAGAGGTGAGACATGATCAGATTTGATTGTACATTAAAGGTAGAGTTTACAGAATTTTGTTGACAGAATTTCTTTCTGCAACAGGTCCTTTGTATCAGAGGTTCAAAGCATGAACCCGCAGACAACAGATCAGTGATAAGATAGCATTTACTAAGATAGAAAGGAATATAGGGAAGGAATAAAAGGCACCAAAGCCTCTGGCGTTGGGTGGGGGGCCAAGTGGGAAATCCCCACATGGGTCTTTCATCTAGGGGCTTTCAACTGGGAGACTTCATACTCAGCCTTGAACTCAGTCAGGCAGTTTTGTAATTACATTTTAATTATCCTCTATCTAGAATTCTGAATGGAAAGAATGGGGTTTGCATGTGTATTTCTTCCAGAAAATGATGTGAGATCTGAGACCTGAAGGATGAGTGAGAGGGGCCATGCTGTGCATCATTGCTACTCATGTCTGACACTATTGCAACAGATGCGTCTCCGGAAAAGGAAGATGCTGCCTGGGAGAGGAGATTGGAGCTACGCTGGGGCTGGGAAATCTGGACTGAGACAGAGGGAGAGCTTCCATGACATGGAAACTGTCCTTCGTATGTCAAAAGGGAAGACTCACAGACCCACAGGAAACTGCCACAGCCACCCCAATCTTCAGCAGCCCTCACCCTGATCCATCAGGAGATAGCAACGTGAGGACCTTCCCAGCAGAAAGATTGCCACTGCTGTAAAATTCATCCTTCCTTCCTTGCTACCCTACCATAGGCTCCTTTGGACATGTGTCTGAGCAGGCAGCAGAGTAGAAGTTCTTTATTTTTATTTTTTTATTTACTATGGAACCTGAAGAACCTAGAGGCAACCAGAGGCCCCAGGCCTTCTGACCCAGAAATCCTCCCACTTCACTTTTGTTGGGGAAAGTAGAAACACCAGATCCAAGGGAGCCTTCCTTCTGGTGCAGGAGGAGAATGGACAGCACACGCAGCCCAGCTCTGCCAGTGACGTGGGCCTGCTTGGCACGTGTGGGGCTTGAGCCTTATGTTCTTCCCCCCTCTACTACTGATGGCCCAGAAGCCCTCTGAAAAGGTTCTAAGGCCCCAGTAACAGCACTCATCTGCCCTCCCACCTCTGCCTCTTCTCTCTGCCATGAAAAAAGTTCTCACCTGAGTTTACCTGCAGCTTCCCCCTGGGCCAGACTCCCCAGCCTCTCCTGCACCACCTGGGGGAGAGAGTCTCACCAAAGCCAGGTTGGGGCCCCTTCCAGGTGTAAAACCAGTAATCAGGTGGCCTGGTGGCAGGCAGCAGCTGCAATTGGCAGGCAAGCAGGCAAGCAGCCAGCAGCCAGACACCGCAGAAAATTGGCTGGTGCTAGGGCTGCAAGGGGCACACATCAAAGGCCTGGACCCTGGAGCACTGGGGCAGGAGCGCCAGGGGCATGGGGTGGGGGGAGGGGCTCAAGGATGAGTGTTCTTGTTCTCTCCTGGATAAAAGAAAAATCCTCTATTAAGGACAGCAACCACCCTCCTCTTCAAGGGGATCCACTGTTCTTACAGATAGGTGGAGGCTCAGAGAGGCTGCCCGGAAGACTGCTTGGCACCTGACCACCAAAAGTGTTTAAGGAATGTGACGTAACCACTGCACGTGCCATGTAAAAATCCATGAAGAAGCTGGCACCCAGACCACACAGCAGGCGCAGAGGCTTCCCAGGAGGGTAGAAGTTTTCAGTCCTAGCCCCGAAGTTGGACAGACTGATGGACATCAGCACACAAGAGTGTCAGAGACTGCAGGACCCAGCAGGAGAGGGCGGCAACTGGACAGTACCCCCACCAGATTGTGGGAAGGGGGCTGAAGATGCTCCCATAGGGGACCTCCAAAGAGTAGGCACTAAAAAAAGTGAGGATGGGGTAAAAGAATGTCTAAGAGAAAAAAATAAGATGAGAAAAAAGCAAATGAAAAGAAGATCATGAGAAAAGAGGACAGAGTAAAGGAGAACAAAGTCAATTGCTAGGACAGCAGCAGAACTGTAGGTCCTTCAGTAGAAAGTGGTTTGACATGAAACAGTTCTGAAAGTGAGTCCCCGGACAGACAGCACTGACTTCACCTGGGAACTTGCTGGAAACGCAAACTTCCTGAACCAGAAACTCCTGGAGTGGGGTCAGCACTGTGTATTCCAACAAGTCCCCAAGCAATTCTGATGGCCCCAGTTTGAGAACCACTGGAGTAAAGGAAGTGGCACTGGCCTTGGGGCTGGGTTGCTGGGTCCCTCTGTTTTCCCATCAGGGAAAGGAAGTGTGGGACTAGATCTGGGGGTACACAGTCAGAATATGCAGAATGAGGTGGGCCAGGAGGTAATGTCACATCCTTGAGTGGCACCACCTTGTGCCAGCCAGTTGTTACCTGGCCTGAATTTGGGCCACTGTTGTCATAGTCTCTGATTTTCAAGAGAAGCTGGAAACTTGTATTTTTAAAATGTGAAATCTTCTGTTTTTCAAATGTGGGCAACTAATTAAACATTTTTTTAAAAATAAATAAATAAATAAACTGTTCAGGGAATTACATTTGGCCAGGACTTGACAGACTTCCATGTTGATTAGTGACTGAGTAAGGGTATTAACAAATGAATGTAGTTCCTCTAGCTCTAGGACAAAGTAGGAGGTCCACTCCAAAGGGGCCTAGCTTACATGAAATGTTGGAAAAACTGCTTTTCTCCTGTCTTACTTGTATTCAGAGAGTGCAGTTTGAAGAGAAAATGTCTGTTTGCTTAGGCCTAGAAAATAGGGATCCTTGTCCACACCTAAATGGGGAAAACCTTGTATCAATCTGATGATGTGAGGTTAGAAAGCATATTAGTCTGAGTTTTCCAGAGAAACTAATAGGAGATATACACAGAGGTTTCCAAAACAGTATATAAACATTTTAAGAGGAAAGGCTATTCATACCTGTCATGTGGTGATGCAGTATTTGTTTAATTGACACCATCTTCTGAGTGAATGTCATATTATTATTGCTAATGTAATCCAACTTCAGAAAATAATACACAGATAACATCTTTTTAAATTTGTGCACATTTTTGGCATCTCCAGTATATAATTGGCTCATACAATTATGAAGGATAAGAAGTCCTATGATCTGCAGTCAGCAAACTAGAAACCTAGGAAAGCCAATGCTATAGCCCTACTATAAGTCTGAATGCCTGAGAACCAGGCGAGCCAATAGCATTAGTCCAAGTTCAAGAGCAAGAAAAGACCAGTGCCTCAGCTCCAGACCTTAAGCAGAGAAAGAGAGAGAGAGAATATTCCCCCTTCTTCTGTCTTTTTGTTCTATTCAGTCCCTCAGTGGATAGCATGATTCCCACTCACACTGGGGGGGAGAAATCTACTTCACTGGGTCTATCAATTCAAATTTTAACATCCAGAAACATCCAAAAATAATGCTAAAGCAAATATCTGGGCACCCTGTGCCCCAGTGAAGTTCACACATAAAATTAACCATCACAAAAAGTAAGGAATAAGGAAGAATGACTCCAGGGTTTTTGGCCTGAGCAACTGGTTAAACAATTAAGTTAATTTGGGGGGGGGAAATTATGTTAATCTTGGAAATGAGCAAAGCTGGGAGAGGGAGTAGAAGCAGGAAGTAAGTTTTAATCAACAAATTCTGAGAAGCCCATGGCCAGGTGCAGTTGCTGATGCCTATAATCCTAGCACTTTTGGAGGCCAAGATGGGTGGATTGCTTGAGCTCAGGAGTTCCAGACCAGCCTGAGCAAGAGCAAGACCCTGTCTCTAAAAATAGCCAGGCATTGTGGTGGGCACCTGTAGTCCCAACTACTTGGTAGGCTGAGTCAAGCAGATCACTTGAGCTCAAGAGTTTAAAGTTGCTGTGAGCTATAGATGCCCTGGTACTCTACCCAGGGTGAGAGAGTGAGACTGTGTCTCAAAAAAATAATAATAATAATTGTGATTAGTCCATTTGGCACTTAAGTGGAAATATCTCATAGATAATTGAATACATAATTCTGGAACTCAAAGGAACAGGGATAAAGGTGTATATTTGAGCTTACAGATATCTAAGAATAGACAGAATTACCTAGGAAGTGAGTATACACAGAGAAGAGGGCTAAGAACTGAGTATTCCCAGGACCATACTGCCATTTAGGATTAATGAGAAAGAGGAGTGTCTAGCAGAGAAAATTTAGAAGGAGTGGCTAGTGAGGCACAAGAATGTGATATCTGGGAAGCCAATTAAAGTATGCAATAGCAAATCAGCAGCAGCAGCATCCACTGGGAACTTATTAGAAATGCAAATTCTCTCCGTGGCTCACACCCATAATCCCAGCACTTTGAGAGGCCAACCCTTGAGGCCAGAAGTTGGAGACCAGTCTGGACAGCACAGGGAGACTCTGTCTCTATTTTAAAAAGAGAGAGAGAAAAGAAAGAAAGAAGGAAAGAAAGAAATGCAAATTCTCACATCCCACCCCAGATCTACAGAATCTGAAAAATGTGTTTCACTCAGTCATCTAGAAGATTCTGATACACATAAAGTTTGAGAGCCAAAGCAATTCAGTAAAGAAAGAGAGTAAAAACAAGGCTGAAAAGGAATTGCAAGGGCCTCTGGAAGTGCTTGCATCCAGTCAAAGTGAAACATATACTTATTTATTTTATTTACTTTTCTGAGATGGAGTCTCAAGATGTTGCCCTGGGTAGAGTGCTGTCGCGTCACAGCTCACAGCAACCTCAAACTCTTGGGCTTAAGCGATTCTCTTTCCTTAGCCTTCCAAGTAGCTGGGACTGCAGATACCTGCCACAATGCCCAGCTATTTTGTTGTTGTTGTTACAGTTGTCATTGTTGTTTTAGCTGGGCTGGGCAAGGTTCAAACCTGCCAGCCAGCCTTGGTGCATGTGGCTGGCACCCTACCCACTGAACTATGGGCGCCAACCCCCATACTCATTTAAACTCTGTAATCTTGCTAGTCTTAAAAGCACTTTTCTTTTGTAGTCTCAAGTCTAACTTGTATAACTAGTAGCTCTGTAGAACAAATATGCTTAGAAGTCTCTCTTCGTTTTCATTTTCACCAGATTTGTCTTACCACTTACAAGCTGTTGTTTCCAAGGACTTGCATTCCAACATACCTTCTTTTGCAAACACACCCTATCATCCTCTCCCTTTTCCCATCATTCTCAGCCACATTCCAGTTCACGTTACATTTGTAATATAAAACAAAATCACATTAAAGTTTTTTGTATGACATTAAATTTACTTGTATTGGTTCCTAAAACTATTTGCTCATCAGAAGCAGCTGGGAGGCTTTCTGTGTTTATTTTAATGTAGATTCATTTTTTGTGCTCTACTCCAGACCCAGCCCAAAAGAGAATCTGAGAGGTAGGGTCTAATAACCTGCACTTTTTTTAAAAAGTTGATTGTGAAGATTAGCTAGGTGTAGGGGCCACTGTTATAAACTGTAAGAAGCTTTTTCGAAATTCAGGAACCATTGATATCTGTCAGGGCTGAGAAGTCAAGGAAAGTTCTATGGCAGAAGTGGGATTTGACTAAGCAGAGTTGACTGTCAACTGCAGTAACTGATAGGGCCAGGTCCTCTCGGTCTGAACAAGAATATGATAAAGGTATGAGGGGCAACAGACAAGCTGTAGCATTTGTGATCCTCTGAGATAATTCACCTTCAGGAAACCAGAGGAGATGTGATGAGGAGTGACTGGAGATAGTCTAGGCAAGGAGGCATCTTACAGTTACTGCCAGGAAATAATAGCTCAAGCTTAGAGGTAGGTGAGTGTGTGACACAGAGACCATGAGGGAGGGAGTCATCACCCTCCCTGAGTTTTAGCCCATCTCTTAACGAATCAGCAAAAGATCCTAGCTAGCGGCGATTCTCGGATGTGATCTGGGCTAAACAAGATTGTGTCCAAATTTGCAATTCCAGGTAAAATGAAAAGATGAACTGGCATCTAAGATTTTTTTACACATCTAAACTTTATGATTCTATTCATTATAAGTCCCACTATTTCATCATTTTCAATGGCTGCTCTTTGAATCCTACTTCTCTCCATTATGGAGAGAATAAATTACCAAGTAATGTGGGCGATAGTAGGTGATTTTTTTTTTCATTAATCTCACAACAGGAAGTCCTAAATCTACCTTCGATTAATGGTAGCAGTCAACCTGGAACAACATGCACCTTTTTGGAAGGTTTGCTCTAGAGACACTGTGATCTTCTACAGATTTTTTTGGACAAAGATAAAACCTTAAAACATACACACACACAAACGATAGATTCATATGCCACATTGACCTAAAAGAATAAAACTCTGAGTGAACTACATGTTATATAAATCTGCCGTGACAAGCCTTTCTGTGGTAGTAGCCATTTTTCCCAAGGGACACAGTGATATATGAAAACTAATATACTCCTGGGACAAAAACTGCACCTTCTAGTTCCAAGTGCATTTGACACAATCCAAAATCAATTTTCTCCCCTTTTTGAAGTTAGTTCCAATCTGTCAAGATCCATCCCTCTTTGGCCTCATCTTCAGCTATGTCCCTTCTTCCATCATATTATTTAAAGACTACCATTGCAAATCACAGACATGAAGATTCAACAGAAGATAAAATGTTGTTGCTGAAAGAAAATTCAGCATTACCGGCTTTAAA
The DNA here is from genome assembly GCA_963574655.1 of Perodicticus potto. Classification (NCBI taxonomy): domain Eukaryota; kingdom Metazoa; phylum Chordata; class Mammalia; order Primates; family Lorisidae; genus Perodicticus; species Perodicticus potto. Next base: position 12,261 of record CAUYRH010118204.1, read on the forward strand.
ACTGTCTCGCTGAAAGCTCATGAGATTATTCCTAGGAACGACTCTTTAGTTGTTTCCTATAAAGCAAAGAATAATGTCCAAAGGAGATTTCAAGGACAAAGGAATTATTATAAAGGTCTACAAGTGAACCAAAAAGCAAGATGAAGTTAATAAAGCTTCTCTTTCTTAAATCTGCTTAGTGCTACGACTCTGTACAATATTAAGGATATCTGATGGCTTATCGAGTTCCCAATAAAAGACTCACAGGATAAAAGCTGCAGAGGAAATAGAATGATTTACTCTGGAAGCCCTAGTTCTGTTCCTCTCATATGATTTGTGTCCTGACAAGTGATCTCTTTAAAGGTGGTGCCAGGATGTAGTGGAACTAACTGAACTGACTTCCTATAAAAATAAAAAATAAAAAAATCCCCAAGAGCAAACCCATTAATTGTTTTTAGACCTGTGGTTATTAGGGTTAATGATATTTTAAAAAGCTAATAACAGAATTTCAAAAGCTAACAAGCTGCCAGAAAAAGACAATGTGAAGATGAATGTCATAAGATCATAAGACCAGTATATAATGGCTACAATAGCTGTACAGTTGAGCACATGTGAAATCAATTTAAAAGACAGGGGTCTTTCCTTACTGCAAATTATCAGGGATAGTTTTCCAAAATGTCAGATTTGAACTGGACGTTAAGAAATCAGCAAAGTTAAAACCTTAATATTTTGAGGGTGTCCCCTCACTGTCCTGTCAATCTATCACCTAAGTGGATCATATATATGTTCCCTTCTCCCTGTCTCTTCTGCCACTGTTACTAGCTCCAGCCACCATCATCTTTGGCCTAACTGCGTGCAATAGCTTCCTTTGGCCTCTCCACTCGTTGGTTGTGTTGGTCTACTTTTAGCTCCCAGAACAAAGCCCTTCCACCTCATTGCCCTTGTCCACTGTTTTTACTGCTGTAGACAGTCTAGCACATAGCAGTTGCCCAAGAAATACCAAATAGGCAGTTACTTATTCTGTCTTATAAACCCCACAAAGACAGAGACCATGTAAGTTTTACTCTCTACTATATTCCCAGAGGCCAGCACAGCACCTAAGAGGAGTGAGTGGGCAACAAATAGTTACTGAGAAAAGAAAAGGAGAAAGGGAGGATTGAATAAATAAATACTAAATCTGCTGCATGAGTGTTATAGGAACATGTTGTTATCCTTGTCGTCATTATGATAATTCCTCGTTCCCTTTGGAAGCATAAAATAACACATAACACATCCTGGACTAAATCTTCTATATGGCTAAATATGGTCTTTTAAAAAATAATGAATAGTAATGAAAATTTCTTAATTGTACCTGAGTTAGCCCCAAAGCATTATCACTAATACCTACTGTCTGCATTTCCAAATGCTAACTAATAACAAAATATGAATGTTTTCAAGTCATTTTAACAAGGCTCTTACATGGATATTTAAAAGAAACTATCTTATTAACATCCATGTAAGGTTGTTTGATTCCTATAAAATAATTGCATATGCTCAGAGAAACGTCATGTTTTTAATGCTGGAAGTAATACTACAGTGACACTAGCAAAATTAATTGCACTTTTTCTTACAGTGAGACATATACCATCATCTGTTGGATTTAACAAACATGCAACATCAAGGCTGTTTCATATTCAGTACCTCAGGGTATATCACGTGTAGTAATAAGGTATCATGAAAGAAAAATGATTTTGGACCTGTCCTTATAAATTTTTCTTCCTTTCTCTTTCTCATTATGGTTTTCTAAGTAGTTTTTTGAGCACAGAGATGTGCATGGTACATGACCAAATGTAGTAATAACATCATATTTTAGCATACTAGGAACAGTGGTACAGTAAAAAGAACAGTGCAAATACATAAAACAGGATGAGAGATTTTACCACGATATCAAAGACTGCTTTTGGGTAAGGAATTTAAAATCATTGGGCAGCGCCTGTGTCTCAAAATGGTAGGGCACCGGCCCCATATGCCGGAGGTGGCAGGTTCAAACCTAGCCCCGAGTCAAAAACTGAAAAAAACAAACAAACAAACAAATAAATCATATGATACACCGTGTGGGATACATATAAGATTTGCAATATATGTATAAGTTTGGCTTTATTCAACACAATAGAAATTTTATTCTCATAACGAACTCTATCAAATATTTTTCTCAAATCAGAAAAAATTAATTTTAAGATGAAAATAAATGCAACTTGAATAAAGGAAATTGGAACTAAGGTTTCCTAAAATTACATCTGTGATTTTGTTCTAAGAGTACCAGTCCAGTTTTAACGAGACAAGATTCTTCCAAGAATAGTACATTGAGGGGGTGACAAAGTGAGACTCTGTCTCTAAATAAATAAATAAATAAAACTAAAAAAAAAAAAAGAATAGTACATTGATATCTCAGGAGTTATCTAGGATTACAAATGACTTTGATAATTCTCTTCACTATAAATTTGTATGATTAATTTAATTGATCCCCTGCTGAAGTATTAATAATACAGACCTTCTATCAGAGTAAATTACTCAATTTCATTCTTTGCTTTTCTTCCTGAACATTAAAATTAAAAATAGTATACATTATTTTTTTAATTCAAAATATTTACAAATTAGCCTTTCTATAACAATTTTAATAACTTTCTTCTAACTAGAGAGAAAGTTATAAAACAGAAAAGCATCAAAGCAACACCATTCTTCTACCTTCAAAAGTTACTCACCGGTAGTATGTGCATGTGTCCTTTCTATTTAATGCATTTTAACATTTATGCAATTAGTCAACAAATATTTACTGATTTTCTGCTATGTGCTAGTCATTACTCTAGGTACTGGTAATACCATAATGACTGAAGCAAAGATGCTGCCCCCACAGAACTAGCATACCAGAAATGAAGACAGCTAACAAACAAATGTATAATATAGGAGTAGAAGTACTTTAATGAAAAGTATTTCAACTAAATCGTGTCATTTACAGAAATGGGGAACACTAGGAAAGGAAAACATTAGAGGAAATCAAGAATCTGGTTTAGACATGCTCAGTTGACAAGGGCTATTAGGTCATCCAGGTACTGACAAAACCTTTGTCTCTACAGAAATTTAAAAAACCAAAACATTGTCTCTAATGTTTTGTGGTCTGCTTCTCCACTTGGCCTAGGTATTTTCTCACTTGAAAATACATATTTCTTTTTTTTTTTTTTTTTTTTTTTGGAGACAGAGTTTCACTTTGTTGCCCTGGGTAAAGTGCCGTGGCGTGGCGTCACAGCTCACAGCAACCTCAAACTCTTGGGTTTAAGCGATCCTCTTGCCTCAGTCTCCTAAATAGCTGGACTACAGGGACCCACCACAACGCCCGGCTATATTTTGGTTATAGTTGTCATTTGGCGGGTCCAGGCTGGATTCAAACCTGGTGTGTGTGGCTGGCGCCCTAGCTGCTTGTGCTATAGGTGCCGAGCCAGAAAATACACAGTTCTATATGGTGATAATAAAAACCTACCTAGAAACCTACCAAAACTTGCCCGATTACCTATTACTAAACATTTGTTTACATATTTTATAATTGTAAATAACTTCAGCATAAATTCTTTCACATACATACTTACAGAAATTTCTAATTATTTTGCTATATTAATTCCTAAATGTGGAAATACTTGATCAAACAAATGTATATTTTAATGCTTTTGATTTCTATTGCCAATTTTTTTCCAGAAATTTTATAACAATTTCGCAGCCACTGACTTGCCACTCAAGATTTTCTTTTCTTTAAAAAACAAAAAGAATATTCCTTTGCTCTTTTTAAAATAATACAGAAATCGTAGCTAATATTTACTGGGAAATTACTAGTTGGCAAACACTATGCTACATGCTTACATGTATCCTGTCTTTAGAAGGTAAGAAATTTATTTAGAGAGCTAAATAAATTACCCAAGTTCCCTCAGCTATTCAGTCAGAGCTAAGATTTGAAATCTAGTTATCTTGTTTCTCAACTAGAAACCCTGTTCCCACCACCCAGAAATCAAGCCTGAGTTACAGGGTAGCCACAGAACAAGTGCATTACTGGAAGACAGGGTTGGGGGTGGGATGCAATGATGTGGCCTCCTGGAAAGGAAGGGGATAAAAATACGAGCTTGAGGAGACTCACAGCACCACTGCCTGGCAGGACTCGCACCGCAGCTGGTCATATGAACCAAAGGGCCTGGGGTGCACTTTCCTGTGGGCCAAGGAAGCCACAAAGCAGCTAACTATGTCACTAAGATAACCTCCATCCTCTTTAGTTGGGAGCTGAATTTTTACAGACCCCCAAACTTGCAAAAGTGGCATTTTACAGAGAGGAAAGCAGACTCTCTAAATCAACAAGATTATGGGCATAGTGACCTTCGAGAAATCCCATCATCGAGACTGAATACAAGATACAATTAAGAAAGATTTCCTTAAAAAGAAAAAGGAATCCTTGGGCGGCGCCTGTGGCTCAGTGGGTAGGGCACCAGCCCCATATACCAAGGGTGGTGAGTTCGAACCCAGCCCTGGCCAAACTGCAACAAAAAAAAAAAAAAAAGAAAGAAAGAAAAAGGAAACCGAAGACTCTCAGTCAGTCACTATGAATGAAACACAGGAGGTATCAGCTGAACAGTGGCATCCACACCAGAAGAGACCTGACAGTATCATCTGAAACACAATGGGGAATTATTTTCATCAGCTACTTAGTGTGAAGAAACTAGAAGTTTGCCAGATCACTGTATTGCCTGTGTAGCATTGTATTTATCATTATTTAGCTAATGTAGACACAAATACATAGAGTCTTATATGAAAATTCAGATTAAAAAGAAAAAAGAAAATTCAGATTCAGGCCAGGCTCGGCGGCCTACACCTGCAGTCTCAGTGCTTTGGGAGGCTGAAGTAGGAAGAGTGCTTGAGGCCAGGAGTTTGAGAGTAGCCTCAGCAACCTAGTGAGACCCTGTCTCTATGAAAAATTTTTAAAAAATTTCTGTGTGTGACAGCACATGCCTATAATCCCAGCCTTAGGGAGGGAAGCTAAGGAGGATTTCTTGAACTCAAAAGTTAAAGACCACTCTAGACAAAATAGCAAGACCTTTGTCTCTACAAAAATTTAAAAAAACAAAAATTTAGCTGGCCATCGTGTCTAATGCCTACAGTCCCAGCTACTTGGGAGGCTGAGGCAGGAAAATTGGTTGAGCCCATGAGTTGGAGGTTGCACTGAGCTATGATGATGCCATTGCATTCCAACCTTGGTCTTAGAGCAAGACCCTATCTAAAAATAAAAAGAAAACAGATAGCACAGAGCACTGTCCCACAAGACCCTGTCCCACAGGACCCTGACTCACAGGACCCTGTCCCACAGGACCCTGTCCCACAGGACCCTGACTCACAGGACCCTGTCCGACAGGACCCTGTCCCACAGGACACTGTCTCACAGGACCCTGTCTCACAGGACACTGTCTCACAGGACCCTGTCCTACAGGACACTGTCTCACAGGACTGTGTCTCACAGAGCACTATCCCACAGGACCCTGTCTCACAGAGTACTATCTCTCAGGACCCTGTCCCACAGGACACTGTCTCACAGAGTACTATCTCACAGGACCCTGTCCCACAGGACCCTGACTCACAGGACCCTGTCCCACAGGACACTGTCTCATCAGACCCTCTCTCACAGAGCACTATCTCACAGGACCCTGTCCCATAGGACACTGTCTCACAGGACCCTGTCCCACAGGACCCTGTCTCACAGGACACTATCCCACAGGACACGTCCTGTCCCACAGTACACTGTCCCACAGGACACCATCTCACAGGACCCTGTCCCACAGGACACCGTCTCACAGGATCCTGTCTCACAGGACCCTGTCCCACAGGACACCGTCCCACAGGACACCCTCTCACAGGACCCTGTCCCACAGGACACCATCTCACAGGACACCGTCTTACAGGACCCTGTCCCACAGGACACCATCTCACAGGACCCTGTCTCACAGGACCCTGTCCCACAGGACACCATCCCACAGGACACCATCTCACAGGACCCTGTCCCACAGGACACTGTATCACAGAGTACTATCTCACAAGACCATGTCTCACAGGCTTATTTCCCCTGAGTATGCAATAGATGCCTTCTCATATTCATTATTTTATTTTTTCCTTTTCTTCCTTACAACAGTCTTAAGAATTATGCTGGGACATATTTTAGGAAGGTTCCATTAAAAATGAGAAAACTGAGGCTCAAAATAGATCTTGTCCAAGGTCACACAGCCAGTAAACGAGGCCTGGAATTCTTGCTCCTATTCAACCACAAAAATAGTTCTTTTTCATTTCATCAGACTTCATCATGGTTTTGAAGTACATACATATACATTCTTCAGTTCAATAAGCTTATCGTGAAATCTGCTTTTTAAAATGGAAGTGCCGCAGTTGGTCTTGGAGGCTATAAAAACTCTCCCCATGGCTCTGAGAGCCTTGTTTACTGCTCATTGATCGCCATGACAATGCTACCATAAATAACCCCAGCTAGATTGCTGTGTATAATCACAGAAGACATCCATATGCATAAGTCACCTGTCAGCTCTCCAATTCCATCATTTCCAATACCTGTCAACGTGTCATCAAGGACTCTGAGTTTATGACACAAACAAAACTTATTCTTTCAGGAAGATGAAAATTGTGCAGTGCTACACAGATTAGCAGTTGAAGAAATGCCCACCATATAGGAGGAAGAATGTGTATGGATTTGTTGGGTCATTCAAGGCTGTTCTTTGTCCTACCCCTGCAGGGGAAGGGATATAATCCCAAGGATAGAAATTCAAATCTACTTGTCTACTTGTAGTTAAACAATCTCCATGGACTTTCTTCCCATGAGCCACAAGAAGCCAGACACAGAATTTTCTCTTGGAATCTTCTAGAACTATCTACCAATAACCTAACCCTCACATGGGGCATGTCACCACAGCAGTTTTTCAGGAAGGGCTTTGGTCACAGTAGCAGGATTAGTTGTGATAGGTCAATATGACCAGGAAGATGTTTAGGCTGAGGAAGCCAGACAGGAATCAGAGTCAGAACACATGGGCTAGCTTCCAGGTGGCAAGGTAAGCGGTGTGTAATTATTCAAGCCCAGGAACAGGAAAGAGAATGAGATTCTAACAGGCAAGAGCCAGGAATCAAACAATGAACCACATTGAGAAGGAGGCAGGAAAACAGTAATTTATGTAGGCAATCTACGGGTACAAGAAAGCAAGTAGTAGAAGTCAGCAAATAAAAAACCCAAAGCCTGGGGGGACAAGCAAGTCAGTTCAAGGCATCAGTAATCAAGGCACCATGTTGCAAATCTGACTCCAATACGAGATTTGTCTCATTGAAGGGCCTGTTACTTACTAGCTGCCAAGTCTCAGTGCACAGCTGCAAAGAGATAAGTGGCTTCACCTGTCTCAGAGACAGTTTTGGTAGTTCTGAAAAACAGGCCAAAAATAAACGCTCAAATAAGAGTAAGATTGCATTTTTAATTAATCAAGTAAGTATATCTTAACATAAAAAAATAAATTTCACATACCATTAAAACAGAAGTCTAACAATGCACAGATCTGTACATTCTATTTCACTCACATCCATAGAAAACAACCAATATGGGTAACAATAACGATGATGGTGATAACAATAGCAACTAACATGACTCTGTGCCAAATACTTTTTATGTATGACATGAAAATAACAGTAACGATACTAATAGCTAATTTTATTGACCACTTGTTAAGCACAGGCCTCTGCTTCCAGGTGCTAATATGTAAAGTCTTTTATTGCCCTCAACAATTCTGAGCAAGATGAAGGGCCTACGCCATTGTCTGACCATCCACCTGGTGCTGTCACTCAGGGAGTATTTCTATCTCCCGTGAGTCATCTTCAGCAACTGTTCTCCAGCAAGCAGATCTCCAGGCTTCATCTCTTCCATTAAAAATTGCTGTGGCACAAAAGAGCTAAGCACTAAAGAGAAACCAATATCAGCTTTGTTTGATTATATATATATTACTCAAGATCCGGTATTCTAGGAAACTGCACTTTGGGAAAATTTGGGCCCTGTGATCTCTTTGACGTCAGTAGCACTTTTAATATCACCAGGGTATGCAAGAATGCCTGACATATAAAAAGTTCTTATTATGTGTTTGTTGAATAAATGAATAAATAAGGAAGTGATCAATTACAAAAAAAGTTCTCAGCGAGATGTTATTACCTCCATTTTACAAATGAGCCACAAGAGGCATTCTCAAGGTTACACAGCAAGTTGAGTCTGGATTTACGCAGCAAGTTGAGTCTGGATTTACGCAGCAAGTGAGTCTGGGTTTAAACTCATGTTTTCCAACCTCAGCAGCCACACTTGGAAGGAAGAGCTAACATGTTATAATAGATCTTCTAATGGATCAAAAGAGAGAGAGAAATGCTCTCTCCACACTCCAAAGTCTCCCCTTTTTTACAATTCTGGTTCTGTCTAGCAGATAGCCTAAAACTCATCAGCTTTTCTTCCCCATCATCTCCTTCTCCTGATACCTGAAAATGCCAAAGGTGGGAAAGTGACAAGGAATTGATGTTTGCTGAAAGCCTAATTAGTGCCAGGTGCTATACTTAATACTTTGTATACATGCTCCTGTTCAGCAGCCCTTTTGGGGCACCAGCATCTTAGAACATTCAATCCTCCCTGGAGGTCTCTCCAGGACCAGAGCCGTAGAGCAGAGTATTCCCTTCCTAGCAGTTATTGTTGCACTACGTATGAGGACAAACACCAAATCATGCCCAAAGGTTAGAGTCAGAGGACAAGGAAGCTCAGAAATGGTAGGTAAAAACAGGAAGGGAACTGTGACAGCCTCAGTGAACACTACAGAAGATGAGCTCTCTGGTGAGCATCTACACACTCACGTGTTTGTGATTGCCCTTGATCCAAGTGGATCAGAGGTACGTGACAGCAAAGGTATTTGAACTTCTCAAGGATGGGCCAAACTTTGCTTTCCACATTTCCTGTGTGATGAGTGGGAATCAAATTCACTCAACGCTATCTTTCCAAACAGTAACAAATAACTCCTTGTCCATAATTGGATACTGAAAAAATTAGAATGAACTGGGAATATATGGAGAAAAAAAATGAGGAATGAATATTATCACGGGGATGAGAGCAGAGGATTAAGTGGCTTTCTCCAGCCAGTCTAACCTTTCTCATGAGAGCGTCTCACACGTAAGGAAGGGACAAGAAACTAATCAAATCGGCATCTGTCCACAACCACTTTCCCTTCAGTGTTTTGCTTGAAACAATTTTCCATTTCCTTCTAAATGAGAGTTGATTATTCAAGGGAGAACTGGCTGCATTGTACATGACTTTGGCTTAGCCCAGACAAGTGTTAATCAGCCCAAGCATCAACAGTGGAGCCCGCAGGTCCAACATGATGGAAAAGGAACATTTTCACAATGCTTCATCAAAGCTGCCTGTGTGGGCATTGCATTCACTGACAGTAGCAAGATTAATGAATACAGACACCTGGGTGGTGCTTTGACCATCACCTTCAAGCTGATTTCCTTATACTGCTAACAAAGGAGCCAAAAATCATGTAATGACTTGTCTCATATGTAATGTCTATGTAGCAACAGACCTTGTCTATCACTGAGTGTGGGAAATGCTTCATATTTCACTTGATATTAATTTTTCAGGTCTTCATTAAAAGGGGATGACTACTCCAACTTGACTTTATGATACAAATCTGTTTAGATCATTAGCACTAACCCGTCTTAAGGAGCCCAAGTATTTCTCTATTTCTGCTCCTTTTGTTTACAGGACTCCATGGCATTTATAGCCCAAGAGGTAATTACGCCAAGAAGCCATTTCCTTCACATTCATCCACAGTTACTTAAAGAATGTGCTTCTCTCCCTCATCTGCCCCCACATTCCCTCACATGTCCTTGTCTCCAGCCTCATCAAGAAGCTCGTCTAGCCCTAATCATACCCTACAACTCTGTGCTTTTGCTCATTGTAGTAGTTTGCTGGGACTTTCACAACAAAATGCCACAGGCTAGGTGACTTAAAACAACAAAAATTTATTTTCTCACAATTCTAGAGGAAAGAAGTCTGAGGTCAAGGTACTGGAAAATCTGGTTCCAGGCCAGGGCTGTCTTCCTGGCTGGCAGATGGCCACCTCCTCACTGTGTCTTCACATGACCTTTGCTCTGAGAGAAAGCAAGAGAGTTCAGGTGTCTCTTCCTCTTCCTATAAAGTCACCAACCTTATTGGATTAGGGATCACTTGTGAGACTTCATTTAACCTACGTAACATCCTTAGAGGCCCTATCTCCAAATACATTTATTTACCCTGGTGGTTAAGGCTTCAACATATGAATGGGGGGGCCACAATTCAGTCCACAATACTCACGCACTGTCACCAGCCCAAAAAGCACTTTTCTGTCTTCTCCACTTGGGCTTTCAGATTCTGCCCAAGAATCTAAATATACCTTCTCTTCCCAGAAGTCTTCCCCAGTCCTAGTCAGGCGTAAACTATTCCCACTGCGGAACTGATTCCATCGTCCCCTATAGTTTCTTGTTAGTTGTTTATGCACCTCTTTCTGCTAATACACTGTGAGCTCCTTGGAAACAAGAACTCTTGTCTGACTCGTCTTGCATGACCCGTAACACCTGCAAGGGGTATCCAACCTTTTTTCTTTTCCAATGCACTTTGGAAGAAGAGAGTTGTCTGGGGCCACATATTAAAGACACAAACACTAATGAAAGCTGACAGCAAAAGAAAGGATGAAAAGGTCCGTATACACTTCTTGCAATATCTGACACCACAAATAAGCAAATCAGTCCATACATAATATGCATGCGGCCCACAGGCCATAGGTTGAACACTCTTGCTAGACAGTCTTCTGTGTCATAGCTATCAGTATTCTGCATCTGCAGTGCCTACCACAGTGCCCTACACAGTAGCTGTTCAATAGGTAAGAGTAAATGAATTTTGTCTTTCTGATATAGGTAGGTCCTGAGTTACAAACATCTGATTTATGTACAACTCGAACTTACAATCGGAGGCTATGACAGTTAAGTCCCTGAGTCACAAACATCCAAGTGATGTGCAACTCATAAACAGGCCCTATTACAGGTAGTAGGTAAATGAACCTGTTCCAACTTACATACACTGTCACCTTAAGAACAAACCTACAGAACCTATCTTGTTCATAACCTGGGGGTTAGCTATACTTTTTCTCATTTCTCTTAAATATCTTTTTGCCTCTTCTTGAACTCTCTTCCTTTCCCTTTTTTCTTTTCCACAGTATCAATTAACCTTTTTTCAAACCTCCCTAGAAGTGTAGTTTGCTCTCTCTTCTCTCATTCCCTCTCCTGTATTCTTTGCAAACAAACACTGAAAACTTTTAAGTATGAAGCTATACCTCTATTCCAACAACCCAAAGTTTGTCTATAGCCCAGACCTGTGTGCCACTTCAGTCCTGGGTGCTCAGATCCTTCCTTGAGGCAACCCATCTAAATATACCCCATGCCACATCAAATTAGTCTCCTAAATCTTGTAGATTAGACTGCCTCAACATTTTCCTTTCTGTCACTTCCTGTATTGAACCAGGATTCCACTTGCAGGATGATGAGAACGATGGTGGGTCCGAGGTGTCGTCAGGAAGGTGGATGATGATGGGATGATGGTAATGACAGCAACCATGGCAGCAACTGAATTATTTTGCCAGCTGTGACTCTAGGCTCATTCCCACCACTCCTCTATATTCTCTTTTTGATCTACCACACCAAATTCACTCCCCCCAATTACCTGGGATATTTCCTGTTTTGTGTCTTTCTGTACAGGGCTGTCTCAGCCAGCAGTATCCCATCCACTTAGTTTTCACTCATCCTTCAAACTAAAGTTGAGCCACCACCTCTTGTAGGAAGACTTCCAGGTTATCCTATGTGCTCCAACAGGCACATCAAGCACACTTTTCCCATTATACTTGTGTTGCGATAAAATTGGGAAAGATCAAACTAAAGGTTTTCCTTGAAGACGTCCTTGACTTTTCTCTTTCAGTCAGTGGTCTTCATTTCTCTGGGGAAAAAAAAAACAACAAACATGTCCCTGCCCAAACATATGCACACATGCACACCAGGGACTAAAGAGTCATATGACTTTATAAATAGAAATTGGATATTGGATATCCTTTTGCTTTCCCCCATCACTAATTTGAATTTTTCAAGTACATGAGAACTTGAAGATATTTTTAAAATATAAAAATATATATTCAGTCATAGTAGACATCACTTTCTCATGTAGTATGAGCAGAGGTGATTCTTTATAACTCTTTCTGGATAAAATGAAGAAATGAATGAATCTCAACTAAGAGTTATTCTGCAGCACCCAGATGTTCCCGAGACTGCCACAGCTACAGTGAATCTTGAAGTAGCTTTAAAAGTAATAAAATATCAAATAGAGTTGCAAGGTAGTCAGGTTTAGGTTATATCCTTCAGTCCAAATCCATTACACACAAACCACAGTAGCTTGTGAGATCTGCTCTGCCGCTGATGACCCACGGGGCTCCTTAAACAGCTTCGTCAATGTTGCTAAACACGAAATGATGAGGCAGATAGATCACCGATATCCAGAGCCTGAAATGTAATCAATACTGCAACATAGAAACCAGGTCTATTACATTTCTAAGTGGCTGGGTTTAAACGGATAACAGCAGAATACAAAATTGGTTATTAATGTACTTTTATGAGAAGGCATAGAACAAACCCTTAACAAATGGGATAAAATGCAGCTTCACAAGCAAGAACAAATTTTGACCAAGCGGCTTCTCTTGGTTCAAGGACTCCATTAGACCTAAGAGCTGAGATTTGCTGAAACATAGTGCAGGCAGACCAGCCCACCGTAGTGAGGAATGTGGGAGTTGTGGGCTCGATCTAACTAACATTTCAAGATGACCTCTCATTAATGCACACAAACTCCTAGATTAAAACACTCTTAAAAGAAAGCTATTCAACTGTCAAGATTTTTAGTGTAGATGTAATTACCTACAAATTAATTTTAAAAACAACTATTTATTTTCTTATATGGAATATTAAAGGGGTAAATGTGTTTTTTTAAACATGGATAGTTTTTAGAATGTTTATCTCAGAGCTATTAATATGGTCATCATCCAAACAGTGTTCATTTTACCTGTCGAGCAGGCTTTTACTTCTCTCCATCCCACCCCTTGATTTCCAGTGACTTTTACTTCTCTCTGTGCCCATGTCTGCCCAAGAATTAGTTGCAAATTATTAGAGAATACATACAGAGTTTGTTTTTCTATTCCTAGGATACTTACCTTAGAATAAGCTCATCCAAATTGCTGCAAAGACATTAATTCATTCCTTTGTACGGCTGAATAGTATTCCATGATGTGTGTGTGTGTGTGTGTGTGTGTGTGTGTGTGTGTAGTGTGAGATAGATAGATAGACATAATTTTATTAAATTACTAAATGTAGAATATAAATGTCTTCATATAGTGATTAAAAGGCCATGTTATGAAGGCTATGTTACATAGTTCAATGAAAATATTTCAGTTTGTATATAGTTAGCACATTGTGCCCCATGATTGCACCAATGTACACAATTATGATTTAATAAAAATGTTTTTTAAAAATGATATAATTTTATTAATCCACTCATGAATTGATTGGCACTTAGGATGATTCCACATCCTTGCAATTGTGAACTGTGCTGCAATAAACATTTCAATGCAAGTCTTTTGGTAGATACCTAGTAGTAGGATATCAGGGTTGAATGGTACATCTACACTTATCTCTTTGAGGAATCTCCACAGTTTTCCGTAGAGGCTGCGCTAATTTGCAATCCCACCAACAGTGTATCAGCATTCCTTTCTCTCTGCATCCACACCTGCATCAACTGATTTTTGACTTTTTATAATGGCTACTCTGACAGGGGTAAGGTGATATTACAGTTTTAATTTTCATTGCCCTGATCATTACTAATGTTAAGAATTTTTTCATATGTTTGTTGGCCATCTGTCATCTTCTTCGGAAAAACTTATGTTCATGTCTTTTGCCCACTTTTTAATGAGATTGGGTTTTTTTTTTCCTCACTGATTTGTTTCAGTTCTTTGTAGATTTTGGATATTAGCCTTCATCAGTTGTATAGTTTGTGAATATTTTCTCCCATTTTGTAGGCTATTTACTCTGTTGATTATTTCCTTCATTATGCAGAATATTTTTAATTTAATCAGGTTCCATTTATTTGTTTTTGGTTTTGCTGTAACTGACTCTGGGGATCTTAGTCACAAATGCTTTGCCTAGGCCAATGTCCAGGAGAGACTTTTCTACATTTTCTTCTAGAATTTTTATGGTTTCATGTCTTACATTTAAGTCTTTTATCCACCTTGAATTAATTTTTGTAAATGGAAAGAGATAGGGGTTGTTTTATTCTTCTGCATATGGCTATCCAATTTTCCCACATCATTTATTGAATAGGGCTTCCTTTTCTCCATGTGTGTTATTGTCTTCTTTGTCAAAGATCAATTGATTGTAGGTAGATGGCTTTATATCTGAGTTCTCTGCTCAGTTACATTGGTTTGTCTCTATTTTTGTGTCAGTCTTATGAAGCCTTCTAGTATAGTTTGAAGTCTAGTATTATGATGCCTCCAGATATATTCTTTTTGCTTAAAATTGCTTTGGCTATTCAGGCTCATTTCTGGATCCAAACAAAGTGTAAAAGTTTTTTTTCTAGATTCATGAAATGTTACATTGGTATTTTGATGGAAATCTCAACACATCTGTAAGTACTTCAAGCAGTAAGAACATTTTAACAATATTGATTCTACCAATCCACGAGCGATATGTTTTTCCACTTGTTGATATCGTCTCTGGTTTCTTCCCTCAGCGTTTCATGGTTCTCCTTGTAGAGATCTTTCACATTTTTGGTTAGGTATATTCCTAAGTATTTTATTTTCTTTGTAGCTATCGTAAATGGTATTGCATCTCTGCTTTGACTCTTATTTAGTTTGACTGTTATTAGTATATAAAAATGCTACTGATTTGTGTACATTGACTTTGTAACCTAAGACTTTGTTGAATTTATTTATCACTTCTATAAGTCTTTTGGTAGATTTTCTACATACAAGATTATATCATCAGCAAAAAGCAATACTTTGGCCTCCTCTTTCCCTATCTGAATACCCTTTGATTCTTTTTCTTATTTAATTGCTCTGGCTAGACCCGCAGCACGATGTTGAATAGAAGTGGTGGCAGTGGGTATCCTCTTCTTGTTATAGTTTTTAGGGAAAGCGCTTTCAACCTTTCTCAATTTAGTATGTTGTTTGCTGGGTGTTTGTCATATACACATGACTGTCATAATTTTGAGATATATTCCGTCTATGCCTAATCTGTTGAGTATTTTTGCCATGAAACGGTACAGGATTTTGTTACGCTTTTTCTGCATCTATTGAGATGATCATAGGATCTTTGTTCTTGCTTCTGTTTATGTGGTGAACCATGTTTATTGATTTACATATGTTGAACCATCCTTGCATCCCTGAAACCGACTTGATCATGGTGGATTATTTTTTTACATGCTGCTGAATTTGGTTTGCTAATATTTTATTGAGGATTTTCACATCTTTATTCATAAGGGATATTGGCCAGATCTATCAAACTATCTTAAATTTACCTAGCTCTTACTCTTTTTTCCAGAGAGTCCTCCCTACTTTCAGCTGATGCAGTTGTCTCAAACTCCATCCTCAGTAGGGGTGTGGGTTTTCTATCCATATTTTAGCTTCTTAGTATAACAAGTGAGACTTCCCTTCAGACCAAAGGGAAGTCTTTTCTTATAGGTAAATGAAAGCCCACCCATTGCCGCTCCCTTCCTCCAAATGTCCATACAAAGTTTAAACATATGCACCTGCTTTGATTTGCTCTGTGATGCCTTCAGATAGTTATCTATTTTATACAGAGTTCATAGTTATTCAAGGGAGGGTTATTCTAACAGAGCTGTTATGCCATACCAGAAGCAGAAACCGGCACTTGCTATTAAAGTCTAGGAATTTTTTATTTGTTGCCTAGAGCAGGCGTCCTCAAACTTTTTAAACAGGGGGCCAATTCACTATCCCTCAGACTGTTGGAGGGCCAGACTATAGTTTAAAAAAGAAAACTATGAACAAATTCCTATGCACGCTGCACATATCTTACTTTGAAGTAAAAAACAAAATGGGAACAAATACAATTCACACCAACGCATGTGGCCCGCGGGCCATAGTTTGTTTGTATTATATTAATGCAGCTAAAACTCTCTCTGTGCTCCTTTGTATCTTTCCTTCCCTGGGACCATAAAATTCCCTATTTACAATCTAATTTTAATGCTGAAAGAACTAAGGGAAATAAGAAAGGGAAAATTTATAGATAAATATTTCAAAATATTCTTGTATAAATGTATATATATATATATATATGAGGTACAACATTTTTTTTTGAGACAGAGCCTCAAGCTGTCACCCTGGGTAGAGTGCTGTGGCATCACAGCTCACAGCAACCTCCAATTCCTGGGCTCAAGTGAGTCTCCTGCCTCTGCCTCCCAAGTAGCTCGGACTACAGGTGCCCGCTACAACGCCCAGCCATTTTTTTT